>JAMPIV010006627.1:0-195000 GCA_024509875.1 Oreohelix idahoensis
GGGGGGGGGGGGTGGGGGGGGGGGGGGGGGTTTGAGGGGGGGGTGGGGGTGGGGGGATTGTGGGGTGATTGTGGTGGTGGGGGGTGGTGAGGGGTTTGGGGGAGTTGTGGAAGGTGATGGTGGATGGTGAGTGTGATTGGTAGGGTTGGGGTGGAGGGGTTTTGGGTGGGTGGTGGGTGGGTAGGGGGTTTGTGGTGTGGTGGTGTGTTTTAGTTTTTTTTGGTTGTGGGTTGTTTTTTTTTTTTGTTTGATTTGTGGTTTTTTGTTTTTGATGTGTGGGTAGGTTGGTGGTGGTCGGGGGGTCTGTTTTGATTGTGTGTATGGGTGTATTGTTTTTATATGCTGGTGGTATTAAATTATATAAAATATACAAAAAAAAAAACCAACAAAAACAAACAAAAACCAAAAAAAAAAAAAAAACAAAAAACCCCACCCACCCCCTATTTGACCCCCCCCCCCCCCCCCCTCTCACCCCCCCCCCCACACCACCACCCCAACACCCCCCCCAAACCCACCCCCCCCCCCACTACCCACCCCCCAAAACCCCACCCCCCAACCCGTTAAACCCCAACACAACACCCCACCACAACACCCCAACCCACTCCCAACAATCAAACCCCCCCCCCCCCACCCATCACCCACAACACATCACCCCCCCACATCACACCCCCCAAACCCACACACACACCACCACCCACACCTACGCCCATCAAACCCAACATTAATAGATGATAATAATTTTTTTACCATCCACTGAACCACATGAACAAGCAGCATGTCTATGTCACCACTGCTGGGAATGTTTCGTACATCTGCTTGAATGTCATTTCTTATGAGTGTCATAAGTCCTTGGCATTTCTGGCATGTGCAGCGATACTGGGTGTATCCATGGATGCTAAAGGCTTTTCTTGGTGGAATTATTACCTGGACTACTGCAATATAGAACTTGTTACTGAATGTTTTGAGCAGTTCTTCCTTCTTGTTTTGTATGCCTGCAATGTTGATTTGTAATATGTTTATGTTCCCAATAGAAGACTTTTCGCAAGCAGCCTGGGGTGTCACTGCTCTGCGTGGACCTTGTTTACCGAGACAACGTCCGAGCTCGTATGGTGAAAATATGGTTGTACTTGGCATTAACTTCAAACTAGACCTAAGACTTTCCTGTGGCGTTTCTGCCATTCCGTAACATATTGAAATGGGAGTCCTGAGCTCCAGTCTCTTTCCCGAGCATTTTATCCAGGTTTGGCATGCATCCAGAGGGTTGCACATCTGGTTTTAAGTTAGCAGTTGGCGTATAGGAGGGGTGGCATACTGTGCATTCCCCGTCATCCAGGGGGCTCTCCAAATATGCAGAGCTTACACAAGGTTGTGCTCTGGTTCTGAGCTCTCCCAAGGAATCCTCACGTCCTGTACACAGCCACTTCCCAGCACCCGTCACCTGCCATCTTTCCATTGTAGAATCCTCTTGCAGTCAAGAGCCAGTAAGCCTGGTGCTCATGTGATTCCTCCAAGCTAAGCGTGCAGTGCTGGGTTCTCAATATGCTGCACCACAGGATGAATAGTAATGTTGGGCCAATCCGATGCCGTTTTAGGGTCCTGGGTAGGCCACTAGACTAGTAGATTGACCCTGGGTAGGCCACTAGACTAGTAGATTGACCCTGGGATTCGCTTGAAAGCATTGCGAAAACCAATGCATCTCATTGGTTGTAATGCTGGTGGGCCTGTGGGTTTCCTGCATCCCCCGAAAAAAGCCAGATATGCACTGTTTTAGCACTTGGGAGGGTAATATGAGTGCTTCTGCATCTCTCTGGGATATGTAGCCAAGGTAAGGTTACCATTGCTCAATCCCCGCATGTAAAGATCTGATGTTTATCCTTTATCATTATAATATTAGCACTGACTGACTGGTCTTAGAGATTGATTAAATGGTGATGGGTGTTCCTTTAATGGTTACACTGTTCATACACCCACACAGAGCAGAACAGTTTCTTATATCACGCGAATGTCAAAATATCCAATTCTGAAAGACTAAACATACCACTGCTTCACACGAGATCCTGCTATTAAATTCATTCTGTTTGTTGACCTAGATTTCCGCCACCCAGGCTATTTACGCGAATACGTAGGTGTAAGCTCCTTCTAAACTGAAAACCACCACTGTTACTATATGTGGTTTCAGTCTGATGATTACTCCTTTTAATAGTTTAATGGCTATTTATGGTCATGCGTGACTATAATCACGCCTACTGTTCTCCTACCGTGTTAAATATTGTAGTGAGTGTGCGTGGTGCATTCACACGCCACAGATACACACATCAGAGGCATGGAATGGCGTAACGGCAGGTGTACTGTTAACATAATTTATTGTCACAATACGTTTATATAATTACACATAGTCAAACATAACTCACAACAAGAAAGTACTATAGTCACATCTCCACTTCTCATAATCATGAGCGCTATATAACATTACTACTGTTCTCTCAGCAACGGTCGGCATCCCCGTGCTAATATAATAATATTAATACTGGATCCTCTCAGCAACGGTCAGCATCACCGTGCTTATATAATGAATTCCTCAAATATGCCTCATCAAAGACGCTCTCAACATTGGCGCTCTAATGTAAATAATAAATGGCCTCTCCAGCGATGCTTCCAACATCAGCATTATAATAACTAGACAATGGATCCTTTTTCCCAGCAACAGTTTATCCTCGCCGTGCTGACAATAATAAATTCCTCAAATATGCCTCATCAAAGACGCTCTCAACCTTGGCGCTTTAATGTATGTGTGGATCCTCTCAATGATAACGATGGCCTCTCAAATATGCTTCATCAAAGACGCTCTCAACCTTGGCGCTTTAATGTATGTGTGGATCCTCTCAATGATAATGATGGCCTCTCAAATATGCTTCATCAAAGACGCTCTCAACCTTGGCGCTTTAATGTATGTGTGGATCCTCTCAATGATAATGATGGCCTCTCAAATATGCTTCATCAAAGACGCTCTCAACCTTGGCGCTTTAATGTAACTGTGGATCCTTTCAATAATAACAATTGCCTCCTCAAATAGCATATAGATCCGGTTAGCCAACGGACATCATCCTCGCCGTGCTAACTACATCAATGGTGAATACTTTCGGCAATTTCTCGCAAGACTGCACTCCCTGGCAATCTGCAGTAATCTCGCCTTCACTCATCTTGACATTTATATATTCAAACAAATGTCCTGGATCCTTACCTCATCAAAAATACTCACAAATACAATTCTCCAATAAATTCAGAAATTATAGGCCTACACAAATAATATGGCCTTTATAACTTTTGCACTGCGCAGGCATACTCGAAACACACACTGTAGGACCGACCTCTCCCGTCGGTACCCAAAACAGAATGCCCCTAGTTCACACACTAGACCCGCCAAAAAGACACGAGACTCGGTTGTTTAAAAAACACAACTCAGTCTCGATAATTGCGTGGGCTAGTCACACGAGCTTACTCACAGCTCAAGACAGTTCACAGAAAAAACATCTCCGCGATTTGAACTGACCAGTGTTCGCCACTTGGAAACTTCGCTGTCAATATTTACTCTGTAACACCGCACAAGTCGCCTGCTGGTTATACCGAGTTCTCTTGGGCTCCAGGCATGTAACCAAAAGTTCAAGGCGAAAGGATCGTCACGTCCTGAGAATGTGTGCCTTTACGATGGGTTACATTCATCAGAGAGCAGCGCCTACTAGTTCTCATTCCCCCAAGTCTGTTCACTATAGCTCTGGCTCCTTTCCAACTACAGACGGGTGTGTATGGTGTTAGTTCACCAGGTTTATGATCGAGGTTTGCTCCTCTAGATCCGTTGTGTTCAGCCTGGGGATTCACACCCCAGTGGCCAGGGCCACCTCGAGGAGGGTAAGGTTCTTCACCACGCACAACGATCTTTGGGTTTGATAGGTTTTGCTAGACCAAGAGGCTGACACTACAGAGGATGCTCCTTTCAGGAAAAATAGTTCACTAGGCCTGGGGTGAAGCAAGGGGAGTGATCCATATGGAGGAAACCCCAATACCCACAACAGCGACACATCATACCCCCTGTCTGTGATACAGACTTGACCCCAGAGAAATTGGAGGAAATTCCGAGACAGTAATAAATATACACCGGCTGATTTCAAGCTCCGTCTTAAGAAAAACTCTCTTAAATTAACACCCTAGTGATTTTGGTGGGTGGCGCACTGAATAAAACTCAGAGTTTCCCTGTCACGGAAAAAATGTATTTTAAGGAGGAATGCATGTATATATATATAACATTTATGCCGAGAATATCATGAGAAACGTAAGAGATGACCAAGAACACACAGAGTTTGACTCATTTAACATCGGCGGGTACCAGATCCCGGAAATCAGATATGCTGACGACACAGTCCTCCTATCGACCAACCCAGAAGGACTTGAACAATTAATTCTGTCCACCAAAAACACAGCGAATCTATACCTAAACACCAAGAAGACCAAAGTATTGACAACAGACAAAGTAAAGACCAAACCAGAAATTGAAATTGATAACGAAGAACTGGAAAGTGTTAATGAATTCGAATACTTGGGATCAATCATCAACAGCTCTGGCGACTGTGCAGTAGAAATTAAAAGAAGACTTGCAATTGCTTCACATAAACTAAAACAGATGAAAAACCTATGGCAAGACACAAGCAAAGAAACAAAGTTACAACTGATCAGAGCATGTATATTCCCAGTAGCAACATACGGCTGCGAGACTTGGACACTCAATAAAACAGTTGCAAAAAAGATTACATCATTCGAAATGAAATGCTACAGAAGGATGTTGAGAATACCCTGGACAGAAAAAAAGACCAACAGAGAAGTACTGCACTCACTAAACGTACAGGAACATTGGCTCCTGAATACCATCGCAATAAGGAAGCTGAAATTTTTCGGTCATATAAAAAGACATAATAGTCTGGAAAAAACAGTGATGGAAGGCATGGTCCCTGGAAAAAGGGGAAGGGGTCGACCTAGACGACGGTGGACCCAGGACATCACAGAGAGTCTGAAGTTGTCTTTGGCTGATGCAGGTCGACTTGCCCAGAATCGTGATGCGTTCAGAGCAGCTGTAATGGAGACAACGTTCTGGAAAGAATACGTCACATGATGATGATATATATATATATATTTATATATATATATATATATATATATATATATATATATATATATATATATATATATATATATATATATATATATATATATATATATATATATTTATATATATATATATATATATATATATATATATATATATATATATATATATATATATATATATATATATATATATATATATATATATATATATAAAGGTAAAACGCTGGCGGCCTATGCTAAGGCATTAAGTAAGTGAGTGTGCTTACCGAATAAGAAGAATATCTTTAAACACAATACAACTGGGACTGGCGCTGGCACAGGTTCCACTGTAAGGAAGAACATTTTCTGGAGACAGTGGCAAGAAGTGTTAGAAACGTTTAACCTATTATCACAGATTGCCTCCACTTTGCTCTGCAGTGATGGTCCAACAATGACCAAAACTTAGAGTATCTAATGTTGGTCTTCAAATGTATCTACCTTCGCACAAGATTTCTCTTGGCAGATATGCAAAAAGAAGGATGATGATGCTTCTACCGTGAGGGTGTGTTCACAAGATATTCAGAAATCAAGAACAATGCTGAATCTGTCTTAGCACAGTTAACTTATTATCTGACCGTCTACTTTTTTGAAGAGATATATTGTATCATTTAGCTTGTTCAAGCCCCCAACTAATTTAATTCAGTGAAATCTTAACTTAGTAGCTCTGTTTTAAGTGTATTTAAGGTGACTGAGACATACGGGTGCAGTACACTCAAAACGATTAAATCAACTATAAATTTGTACATATACAAATAACAAATTAAATAATAAATTATATTTAACATTGTAAAATGAATAATTCTTTTTTTTTAAAAAAAGGTTATCATCACAGGGTGATGTTATTAATATTGAGGGGATAGTCTGAAAGTTCACTTGGCAGCTTTTAAGTTTGTAAGTTTGTTGGTTTCTGCTTCAGCCGATCGTTGGTTCTGTGCAGGTTACGGGCTGATGCACTCTCGTCACTGGTCAAGTCTGGAGGTTGTGACACGTACCAAGAAATATCAGGGAGTAATCACGAATCTGGTCTAGCGTCTTCAAGACCCGTCTGATGATGGTGTCTTTCGTTGACAGCATACTACTTATACCATACACTTTGTTCCAGAAATAGTACCCTCAACTGGTACCACCGATCTAAAATCTCTTTAGGAATAGTGACTCCTGGCTCAGAGAAATAGTTAAAGCAACGTTTTTAAGATGCCTCTTACACGCAGTCTGGGGTATTACTTTACACTAGGCTCCAACTCTGACTTTGTTTTCAATTTCCTGGGATTCTGGCTTTCCGTGTTAATGTAGGTAGAGTTTTCTTGGGATATATGTCAACTAGATGCTCAAACAAGGTCCGGTCCGATAAATGGAATCGGGATCCTATTCCTTACTCTGGCTTGCTGGCTGTCTTCTTGGCGAGGTGAATTTTACAGTGCTCGAAACCGGCGTAAGTGTCAGATTATATTGCAACTTTCGTCCCACGCACGTGGTTGTTACAATCTGACCAGGCACACATCAGAAGTGTTGTTTATAACATCTAGAATTGTCCAGCCAATTGTATTCAATCCTGCGTGTTGTGATAACATGCCTCATGGAATTTTCTGTATGATTCATACGTTTGTGAAATTCAAACGGCCACTCTCCATATTCATTAATTCATAACCCTCCACTCCCAAAGGAGCATAGGCCTTCAACAAACACATGCCAAGCCCTCCTGTCACGTGCCATCATCTCAAGTTCTTTCCACGTTCTCCTCATTATTTTCACCTCTATTTCCAGCTCTCTTCTCCATGTGCTTCTTGGTCTACCTCTGCCTCTCTTGCCCTGGGTGTTCCAGAACAAGGACTGCCTTGGAATGCTATCAACAGGTTTCCACAGTGTGTGTCCTATCCATCGCCATCGTCTTCTTCTCATCTCTTGTTCCACTGGCCCTTGTCTAGTTATTGTCCTCAGTTCCACGTTGGTAACCTTGTCATACCATTTTAATCCCTCTATTCTACGCAAACACCCATTTATGAAAGTCTGTAGCGTTTTGGTTGTTGTCTTTGTTGTTCTCCATGTCTCAGAGCCATACAATAGGACTGACTTCACATTTGAGTTGAACATTCTTATTTTCGTGTTGGATCCGATTTCTCTTGATCTCCATATATCTTGTCCATGTTTGTTGAAGTTTTTTGTGGTTTTATACTCTGCAAATAAGTTAGTGTAATTTGTTGCCGTCTAGGATTATCACATTTACAACTTACAACTTGCTGAATTCATTACTGATCATATCTTCCCGAAAGCTATTACAACATTCCGTCTTTCAGGTGCGTATCTACAATATGTCACCACATGGATAATTTACTGCTCTGTACCTGTGCAAACAAACATTCATCGTGTAACAATCAACACGAGAGACATTAGAAAATCCCAATAGCCAAATCAGCCATAAGCAACTCGTGGAGCGACCTACGTGTTATTCCATCGCGCCCATGTTTGGTACACGAGAATTTTACCAACATGACTGTCGGTCAATATTACATCACCTGTGTACTCTCTCAGCAGGGATGATCAGGTAAACAGACATGACGAATTATTACAGGAATAAGTGTAAACAATAACTCGAAAATACCATATTGTCCGAGGAAGGAAAATAGAACGCTAAGAGCACAAAATGAATACGGGATGGCAAAAGAAATGAAAAGTCTTGATGTCATTCTGTGACACATATATAGTAGATGACGTCTCCAGGTCTGGGCTGCATAAATCTGCACGTGCACTTGAGCAACGTAATCCCAACGTAAGGACCTTGGGAAGTTGTCTCACTGGCATCTTGTGATAAAGGGGGTTGCGTAAGCTGTAGCGACACTCTGGGATTCATTCGAACGGCAAGAGTTCGTGTTTCACCTGAAAGGCAAAGCTCACTTTCCTGTGTGCCCGGCTTTTCTCTGAATCAAAGACCCCGGGGTAAACTGCCGCTACCCATAAGAAAGTAAAACGATGCCGATGCACACGTGCAAAGGGTGGAATATTAGCCTGTCCAATGTAAGATTGACATGGCTAACACCAGAAATAGAGCTCGTAGAAGCTATTACGAAGAAAAATGGGAGGAGATGAAAAAAGGAATAAGACAGAGGCGGACCGCTCAGCTAAACGTGAAGCGATTCACATTCAATTTACGTCATATATATATATATATATATATATATATATATATATATATATATATATATATATATATATATATATATATATATATATATATATATATATATATATATATATATATATATATATATATATATATATATATATATATATATATCTTCTTCTTCTTCTTTGGTCCACTGTCACTGAGCGTCGGCTCTTGGTGACCTTGATGCCATTATATGGTACTGCGCAGTTCGTATAAGCTGTTCTGAGCTGCCATACAGTGTATTGTCTATAGATGGGTTGTGTGGTAGCAGTTGCTGTCTCAGTCCTTGAAGTGCAGGGCACTGTAGTAGGTGGTGTTCTACTGTCTCCAACGGGTTAGGGCAGTGTCTACATTTTGCTATATTTTGTGAACTTAGTCTGTTTCTGTGGCCATTTAGTGTAGAGTGGCCTGTTCTCAATCTGAAGATTTTGGTTTGGTACCTTCGTTCGATATCGTTCATAGCATCTTTCTTATTTGGTGCTGTTTGGTGAATGAAGAGTCTTCTTCCTGTTTTAGCCTGTGCCCACGTGTTCAGCCAAACTTCTTTACAGTTGTTTTTGACTATTTGTTTAACTGTTAACATACTCAGTGGGTGATCCATCTGTGGCATTTTTGCTCCCTTCTTTGCCAGTCTATCAGCAAATCGGTGGAAATTTGTTGTTACGGGACAGGACACTAACAAATTTGGTATATTGGTCTTGAACGTCCTTTTCAAGACAAACCTCCAGTCCAGCGCCATACTCCGCCTGATCAGGGTGCCTCAGTTCGTTTTAGATTCTGTGTCTCTTTATGTGTTATTTATGGGTTACATGATTCCATCTAAGAATTTATATGCTGTGAATTGTTTTCTTCTAAACATCCTATTATCTCACTAACACAGAAGTCTAAACTCATGAATGTCGTTTTCTTTCCATAATGAACTTGTAAATCAGAACCCCTAAAGTCAATATCGTTTTTCGAATGCGAAAGTCAGAATTCACAAATGTCACACGAGTTTCAGAACTTAACAGACATAACTGTGACGGTAGTGCCTCCCCTGCTTTGCAGTAGTGGTCCAATAGTGGCCAAAACTCAAGAGTATCTAATATGGGCTTCAAAGGTATCTAGTTTCGCACAAGATTACTCTTGGCAGAGATGTAGATAGAAGCGTAATGACACTTCTATTGCAAAGAGAGTCTTCACAAGATATTCATATAAGCGAAAACAATGCTGCTTTGGCTTAGCACGTTATTTCTAGAATCTGCCAATAACTTTTGTGAAGGAATTAAGCTTTTATTAATGTAAGCTCGTTCAAGCCCCCACCCCTGATTTACTGAGTGGAATTCTTCCAATTCTGGTATAGCTCTGCTTAGAGTTTGTGTAGTAAATTGACTGAGACACCCATGCAGTAACTTTAAAATGATTAAATCGAAGTTAAATTTGTAACATTACACATAACAAAATTTAATAATCCCTTTAGGTTTTAACAGTTTGAAAATAATTTGAATAGTTTAGAAGAAAAGTTTCATCATTGATTTATAGATGATGGGAAATGTTCACTTTGGCAGCGTATATTTTTCAATTAGCTGCCAATAGTAGTTTCTGATCCCGCTGATGGGTTCTGTGTACACTGCTCTCGCTTGTCGCTGGTCAAGGTTAAAGGCGCCGCTCGTTCATAGAACTTCAAGGGTTAACGTCCAAGCTGGTCCTGCGTTTGTCTATAAGACCCTCTTATGATGGCGTCTCGCACAACGTCAGTCCACTTCTGCCTTCACATGGTTCCAGAGATAGTACTTTCTGCTGGTACCACCAATAACTATGATAAAGAATAGAAACGAAACGCTCTCCTCAGTATTGCGTTTCCCGATACATACTTATGTATCCCCACCCCCCCCCCCCACCCCCCTATTCTACCATCCCATTTATCTCAGAATTTACCCTCGATGAGAATTAAATTTAATCCCTCGGGATAAAACTTTCTTTTACATTTAAATTGAATAGCTTTAGCTTTACAGTACATTTAAATGAAAAAAATTACTAGCTCAGATAGAATATGTTTACATTTACATTTCCACTGATTGAAAAGTGTTAACAATATAAATTGATTATGTTTTTATTTATGTTTACACTAATTTGAAAAGTTTGAAACTTCCATTAATTTTTTAATGAATATTTTCACATAGACATTTACACTGGTTTGAAACTGTAAGTATTATACTTAGAATGTACATCATTTCTTTTATCTTCTCCTCCCTGCTCCATATAAACATGGGACTACTTTATGCTTTTAGTTCTCTTTAAGAAACTAGCACTAAAGCAATCACCAGCCCGTGCAATGGTGGTTCATGAATCATCATTCTATACTATGAAGTTGCCAGCCTCAAGTGACTTCGACATCCACGAGCGATTTTCACATATTATAATTCACATGGAAATATACATATATATGTTAGTTCACATGTTAGAAATGAAATATAGAATGTAAAATGACAACTTACGCCAATCCTGGCTCACAGACATTTTGCTCAGATGAATAAAAGAGACTTCTTAAACGCGTCTGGGGTGCCGTTAATTTAATAAGTTCCCTCTCTGACTTCGTGTGTGTTCCTTCAATTTCCTCAGTCCCGGTTTCCTTATTTAATATGAAAGAGATTTCCTGGGCTATGAAAGTCCGTCCAAAATTCTCCAATAACAGGTTTCTGGTATGTTCAGAAGGAATTCTGAATTCTAGGCTTCACTCTAGCAAGGTCTGGTGTCTTGGCAAGCGATCTTCACATTGGAATAACACTGAAACGTGTCAGGTTATGTTCCCGTCTCCCACGCATCTGTTTGTTATGAAGTTAAATAAACGCTCAAATCATTTTCAAACAGGCGGGTGAGGGTGTGGTACTTTCAAAAAATATTCCACGTGAAATAAGGTGCGTAAAGCAAAAGGTCATGAATTTACCATATATGGCAATAAGACATACAATGCCTTTCGTATAGACTCGCGAACATGTCGTTAACCTCATATGACAACGTGTGTCAAAAGTAACAATTCATTACTTTATCAGAAAGTAATCTCTTATCTGTGTCTGTCCATCAGTTGTCTCCCCGTATTCCAATCTTTGGTGATGCGCGCACCCGTCTTATTGGTGATTAGGCAGATAGCGCTGGGCGATGTGCGTGTTAATCCGTAGCGGCCAAGCTTTGTACAAGGAATTTTTACCAACCTGCCTGTCGTAATATTAACTCTTCCTCTCCTTGCAAATGTGAGATGTTTATCATCCACAAGGAATGTCAGATAACAGACAAGACACAATATACTGAAAGTAGTGAAAGAATACTTGAAAATATACACTATCTGCTACATAGTACAGAAAGAAGGAAAGAAAGTGTGACAATTGGAAGCACGCAATAAAATCAGTACCGCAATGCACCGATTACTGCCGGACTGTGAGATCGAGAGGGGTCGCCCCATTCTGTCACAATAACCCACATTTGTAATATTTTTTATCTAAGTCTAAATTTGTAAATGCTCATCTTATTAAAGCACCCTTTAGCTTCTTCTTTTTATTTGTTTAATTTACGTGTGAATATCCCACAGATTTTCGACCTGAGAGCATTGAAAATGTAGCTGTATAAACGTCAGTGGCAGTCATTGATATATAAGGCTTTCGTTCCTTCCGATTATGGGGATAATCTCGTTCTTTTGTAGTTTTTTTATTTTTTTTCTGTTGTGTCCGGAAAAATGTTGATGAAAGAGAGAAGAATTTCTTTCTTTCTTTCTTTTTATACATACAGTTGTTTTTCAGAAAGATGAAAACCGTTTAACGAATATTATTACAAAGTTTCTGAAAGATAAATTAACACTTTCGCAGTATTTAACAAAAGACATTTTATACTCACGAAAATATAAATTCTGTCAGTCATTTTTTTAAAGTATTATCGTTCTCAAAAGCTTCACTGGAAAGAATTTTCTCATTAATGACTTGTGTTTGAGCAGACGTCTCAAAAAGTATACAAGTAGGGACGACCGGTTATTCACTGCTAGTGACACAAGCACAACATCCTCATTCACACATTCTCATATATAACATTCTTATAATTACATTTTTCATTCTGTTAATTTCTTTGGTAATACTATGTCCAATTTACCAAGTGTAAATATTGTCTGTATATAGTATGTATCTGTCAGGAAATAGACAACTTGTGCCTTCACTCAATGTTACAGTTTCCTCTTACTTACTTACTTACTTAGTCGTTCCCCTTCTACCGTGAGGTGTAGAGGTTTGGAAGAGAGAGCGCTAGACTATCCTATCGGCTGTCTTCCTCCTGGCCTGGTTCCATTCTAGTCCTCGATCCTTCAAAGATGGTCTAATGTGGTCCTCCCAGCGGACTTTGGGTCGTCCTGGAGGTCTGGATCCCTGACTCTTAGTTTCCCATGCTTGCCGTGGTAGCCGATCTTCTCCCATTCTGCAGACATGGCCAAACCATCTTAGTTGGGACTGTTCTACTTGGGTCTGCAGGAGGTGGGATTTTAGGCCTTGACGTATCGTCTGGTGGTGGACCATGTCTCTTCTTGTTACTTCAACCACCTTCCTCAGATACCTCATTTCTGAGGTTTGGATCTGGCTTTTGTGGGTTGCAGTCATTACCCATGACTCGCATCCATATGTCAAGACTGGGACATAGGTGGAGCGGTATACAGCCATCTTCGTTTTCTTACCAACCTCTCTCTTGCTGAGGAATCCTCGATTTATGGCCTGAAAATATCTCCCAGCTGCTGCTTTTCGAGCGGCCAACTCTTCTTTGATGCTTCCCTTTCGGTCTATAATAGCTCCGAGGTATTTAAAGTGGTCGACCTGCTCCAGGACCTGTTCTCCCAGCTTAATCTGATGTCTTCTTTCTTCTCGTGATATCACCATGGATTTTGTTTTAGAGCTGCTTATGACCATCGCACTCTTCTCCAGCTCTTCCTTTCAGACTTGCAGGTTGGATTAGGGATGTGCCTCTGATTTGTTTCTTCTTACTTTGATAATTAATTCTTAACCCAAGGTGGGGTATTCTTGTGGTCTCTTCTTGTTCAGGTTTCATGCCTGATGGCGTAGACGATTATGTTTTGTCGTCCTCTACCTTTTTTCCCGTCAATCTTTCCTGTTGTTACGATATATTCTTACCTGTTGTTACGATATATTCTTTCCTGTTGTTACGATATATTCTTTCCTGTTGTACGATATATTCTTTCCTGTTGTTACGATATATTCTTTCCTGTTGTTACGATATATTCTTTCCTGTTGTTACGATATATTCTTTCCTGTTGTTACGATATATTCTTTCTTGTTGTTACGATATATTCTTTCCTGTTGTTACGATATATTCTTTCCTGTTGTTACGATATATTCTTTCCTGTTGTTACTATATATTCTTTCCTGTTGTTACGATATATTCTTACCTGTTGTTACGATATATTCTTTCCTGTTGTTACGATATATTCTTTCCTGTTGTTACGATATACTCTTTCCTGTTGTGACGATATATTCTTTCCTGTTGTTACGATATATTCTTTCCTGTTGTTACGATATATTCTTTCCTGTTGTTACGATATATTCTTACCTGTTGTTACGATATATTCTTTCCTGTTGTTACGATATATTCTTACCTGTTGTTACGATATATTCTTACCTGTTGTTACGATATATTCTTACCTGTTGTTACGATATATTCTTTCCTGTTGTTACGATATATTCTTTCCTGTTGTTACGATATATTCTTTCATGTTGTTACGATATATTCTTTCCTGTTGTTACGATATATTCTTACCTGTTGTTACGATATATTCTTACCTGTTGTTACGATATATTCTTTCCTGTTGTTACGATATATTCTTTCCTGTTGTTACGATATATTCTTACCTGTTGTTACGATATATTCTTACCTGTTGTTACGATATATTCTTACCTGTTGTTACGATATATTCTTACCTGTTGTTACGATATATTCTTTCCGGTTGTTACGATATATTCTTTCCTGTTGTTACTATATATTCTTTCCAGTTGTTACGATATATTCTTACCTGTTGTTACGATATATTCTTACCTGTTGTTATGATATATTACAGCTTTCTTCTTCTCATAATATGTCCAAAGAAATTGCTTCTGTCTAACATGAGGCATAAGCTTTCTTTCCGTGTTTGTCTTTTTTCAGGATATCCTCATTACTCTTTTTAACAGTCGCTGATATTTTTAACATTCTTCTCTAAAACCACATCTCTGTGGTCGCTAGGACTTTTCCTACTTACTCGCTAACTGTTCATGACTCAGTCTCGTATATCATGCATGGAGGCATTTCTGGGGTCATTCTTATATGATCACCAGCTAAGCACAGTGCTATAGTATACAGATGTGAAAGTGAACTGTCTTTGAGGCTATTTACACCCATAATTGCTCTTGACATCATCCACACACTTCTAGGGATTCCCCCTGTGATGAGGCGTGTCGGGAACCCAGCGTTGCACGCTGGGATTGGGGAAGTCACTTGATTCCCAGACGCAGCTCTGGCTTTCGCGTGGTTGGCTTCATGCGGGATGATCTCACTATGGACCCATGATTGGGGGGGGGGGGGGCTGAGACGTTGGTCTGTGTAGGACACGACGATTCCTTGGGAGAGCCAGTGCCGGAGCACGCTCTTTAGCTCAGCGTGTTTGAAGAACCACTAGGATGGCGAGGAATGCACAGTAAGTCATGCATTTCTTCATCCTAGCTTGGGACCAGATGTGATGATCCCTTAGGTGTAAGCTAAGCTGAAGAAGCTAGGGCTCGTGGCTTCAGCTCAACAAGTTTCGGAATAGCAGTAAGGCCACAAGAACAGCCTTGATCTATAATGTAGATAATGTCTAGTAGCCTTTAACTTGGTATTACCTCAAAAGAGCGAGACGCTCAGCAGTGCCCAAAAACAACAAACTCCCTGTGCGTCAGAATTGATTCTATATAACACTGAAGTACTCTCTTTCTCAGTTCCATTGATAAAGAAATGTGCTTGCGGTATAAAGTGCATAAAGCCTCGTGTAGTTCTCACGGAACTCAGATGAGACAAAGAAAGAATAAGTCTACAGCTCAATTAGGCAGGATTGACAAAAGAAGACGAACAGTACAACACGTCACAGATAGATAACTGAATGAATGCCTTCTCTTGAAGACGAAATAGCTGTCAGCACAATGTCACGGCAAACTATCACGTTATTGAAAAGGAATTAATTATTTTAAAAAATTAAGTGCAAACAAATAAATAAACAGATAATTTAACAGAAAATTCACAAACCTAATAAAACTGTTGATCATTGGTATTATAAACATGAACAATGAACTTAAATATAAATCTACAAATCTCAGATCAAAACAAAAGTAATAAGGGTCACAGAGATAGTTTGATAGATAACTTGAATAACACAACTAAACATTTTCGATTATATAATCTAGAATGATGGACAAGAAAGCGTGCTTGTAGCAAATATATTAGAATACATTGAATATCATGTTTTTAAATACAGTTTTATACAATATATCATCATCATCATTACCTTCATCATTATCATCATCATCATGATCTTCATCTATATCATCATTATCATCATTTTCTTTTTCGCTCCTTATGGAGCATCAAGCCAACTCTATAGCTGCCCCCCCCCCCCCCCTTTTATAGGAAGATTGCATAAAACGTTCACATGCTCTTGCTGCTGTGGTATCTTTAGCAATTGGTTCAACATTGATTAAATGGCCAACCTCATATACAAACTCATATTAGTTGCCTTGTACGACATTTCATCGGTTTCACCGTCGCATGAGGCTGAAGTTCCATTTTAGACAGGACGACAGCACTCCGCAGTCTCAGGCTGAATCCGACATCTTCGCACGTTTTATTCACTCTACGAAACCTCCCTTTACACCTAAACCTGGGGCTTCTCATGCTCTGGACCTGTATATCAAGAACACCATACATGACATTCAGCAGCTCTGCCCTCGTAGACTGCATTATTCAAATCTCACTTCTGCAGAGTCCCGTGCTCTCTCCCTTCTTCGCTGTAGAGACGACATTGTCATCAAACCGGCTGACAAGTGAGGAGCCATTGTCGTCTGGCAGAAGGACTTATACCTAAGTGAAGGTAAAAACTAGTTGACCAATGGTTCTTTTTACAGGCCCAGTACCAGCGATGCAACTGTCTCCAACAATCGCATTGTACACAACACTATTAAACAGCTCATCACCAGTAATGCTCTTCCTCCCCACGCATCTCATCTTAGGATTCATGAAAGTTCTTTGGGCAAGCCTGTATTCTACATGCTCCCCAAAATTCATAAGATCGACAACCCTGGCAGACCTATTGTCTCGGCCTGTTCCTGTCCTACTGAGCACATTTCTGACTTCCTCGATAGCATTTTCCAGCCTATCGTTGAGAATCTTCCCTCCTTTGTCAAAGACACTAATCATGCTCTTTTAACTTTCTCCTCTATCCGACTCTCAGCAGACCGCTCCTACCGCCTTTTCTTGTTAGACGTCTGTTCTCTGTATACCTCAATTCCCCACTCTGATGGTCTCCGACCTCTTCGGTTTTTTCTTGACCAGCGCACTTGTCCTTCTATATCCACTGACACTCTTCTCCGTCTTGCTGAACTGGTCCTTCAACTTAATTCCTTTGAATTCAATGGTCAGTTTTTTTTAACCAAATTAGTGGTGTTGCCATGGGAACGAAGATGGGTCCTAGCTATGTCTACCTGTTCATGGGCAACTTGGAGCATCAGATATGACAACAATACTCCGGTCCTTTCCCCGGGTTTTACCGCAGATATATCGATGATGGCATTGGTCTCACAGATTTGTCCGAGACTGATTTATCCTGCTTCATCGACTTTGTCAACCACTTCCACCCCACCATCACGTTCACCTCCCTCATCTCCACAGTATCTGGCAACTTTCTTGACATTACTATTACTATCACGCCTTCCGGCCTTAATACCTCAGTATACTACAAGCCGACAGATGCCCATAGCTACCTTCTGTATACCTCTTCTCATCCTCGGGCTTGTCGTGACTCCCTTCCATTCTCACAACTTCTCCGCCTCCGCCGTTTGTGCCTAGACGATGATGACTTTCACTTCCGAGCCAATAAGATGTTGGATTTCTTCCGTAGCAGACTTTATCCGGAACATGTTCTCACCTCTGCCCTCCAACGTGTGCTCCCCATCTCTCGTAGGAGGCCCTCAAACCTCACCATAAACCCACTTCGGATAGAGTCAAATTGATCTTGACCTATCACCCTCACAGTACTGCAGTCAAACAGATCCTTTTCCGCCATCTCCCTATTCTCCAAGCAGAGTCTGTGACACAAGAAGTTTTCGGTGAAGCACCTTTGGTGGCATATAGGCGCGACATAAATTTGAAGAATCTTCTTGTTCGCAGCCGTCTTCCAAAAGAGAATGCCACTCAGTTTGGCACACTACCCTGTGGTCGGACACGATGCAACACGTGCAAGTATGTCATCTCAACCCACAAAGTGTCTTTACCTGAGGATACGTACACCATCACCAGAGCTTCACGTGTGAGTCGCGCAATGTCATTTATACGATAATATGTAAACGTTGCTGCAAAACCTATATTGGCCAAACAGGCAAACGACTTGGGGACAGATTCAGCCAGCACTTGAATGACATCTCTCAGTAAAAATCCACACCAGTTGCCATACACTTTAATGGTCCTGATCACCATGGTCCCATCGACATCCAGGTCACGGCGATCAGATCCTGCTCCTCTGACACTGCTAGCCGAGAACAGCTTGAGAACCGTCTTATCCACCGCATGGGGTGTCTAAAACCAGCCGGTCTTAATACTCTGCAAACCTTTGTCTGAGGTCACCCTTTCCTCTCTTGTTCCATTTTAACTCTTTCCACTCTTATCCTATTGTTCTATTTTTCTGCCGCCTTCTAGTAATATGTATGAATATATAATACACTGTTTTTAATATGTCTTGATTTTTTATTTCATATTTATTTATCTCCAACTCATTCTGTCCTCTTCTATTTCCAGTCCCCACTAATATTACGTTTCGGTAGTTTATTGTTCAGTTTCGTTTTTAGTTTCTTAGTATGTATTGTGTACATCCGGTGGTGACAGTTATTTCCTTTTCCGGGCACGCCACTCCATTCGCGGGAAGCATAAATGGTAGGACCTCGATTCCTTCAGGGAAGTACCTAGGTTTAATTTTTACATTTATTTAGGTTCTTATGTGTCCCATCTAGCCTTCACTTTTTTACCTTTCCCTGACGAAGGCCTTGTGGCCGTAACGTTGGCTATTTTCTTTGTCTTTTGTCCTCGTAAAACGAATCACCTTTATTCGGTTTTTTTTCCACACCCATCCATTGTATTTGTAATACTGTAACAACTGATCTTACCCTAAACTTCTTGTTCCCACCACTGTATTTATATAACTGTCACAAATGATCTTAACTAATCTTCTTGTTCCCTCTAATGTATTTGTATTACTGTAACAACTGATCTTACCCTAAACTTCTTGTTCCCACCACTGTATTGTTATAACTGTAACAAATGATCATAACCCAAACTTCTTGTTCCCTCTAATGTATTTGTATAACCGTAACAAGTGATTTTATCTAAACTTCTTGTTCCCGCTACAATATTTGCATGTAGCGTAACAACTGATCTTATCCTAAATGTCTTGCTCCCTCTATTATATTTGTAATGGATGGGTTTTGAAAAAAAATCGAAAAAAGGTGATTCGTCTTACGAGGACAAGAGACAAAGAAAATAGTCTACGTTACGGCCACAAGGCCTTCGTCAGGAAAAGAAAGACAGTGAAGGCTAGATAGGAGACATAAGAACTTAAATGAATATAAGAATAAATATAAAAAAATAAATAAATAAATAAAACCTAGGTACTTCCCTGAAGGCGAAGCATTTGAGTCCTATCACGCTAGGCTGAAAAGGAAGTGACTCTTGACCCCGGATGTACACAATACATACTAAGAAACTAAAAACGAAAAAACGAAAAAATACCCGAACGTAATACAAGTGGAGACTGGAAATAGAAGAGAAAATATTATGGAGGATGGCATAAAAATAGAAGAATAGGATAAGAGTGGAAAGAGTCAAAAGAGAGGAAAGGGTGACCTCAGACAAAGCTGTGGAAAGTGTTGAGACCGGCTGGTTTTAGACACCCCATGCGGTGGATAAGACGGTTCTCAAGCTGTTCTCGGCTGGCAGTGTCAGAGGAGCAGGATCGGATCGCTGTGACCTGGATGTCAATGGGACCATGGTGGTCAGGACCATTGAAGTGTATGGCAACTGGTGTGGACTTTTGCTGAGCGATGTCATTTAAGTATTATATTTGTAACAGCTGAGGTTTTCTAAAATGCATGTTCCTTCTACAAAATTTGTATGTACAGGCTAAACCGATGTTTTTTAAATGCCCTGTTCTTCCTATTATAGTTGTATGTCCGGTAACACAAGTTCTACTATCCTCCCTTCATCTACCTCCCATTCTCACAAGGGCTAATTACGCGGAAATACCTTTTTATTTCCTACAAAAAACCTCACATCTTTATGGTTTTCTTTACCGTCCGCCAGCCTCGAGTTTTTCCCTGACTTGGATATTCTTCAGAGAGAGGAAATGTATTATTTAAAGAGCTTTTATCGATTAATAAAAAAAACTACCTGGCTTGTTTCTTTCAGAACTCTCGAATCATTATGTTTCATTTCTTGAGTGTTACATTCAAATAAATATCATTTTCTTCTTCATTTTTTTTTTCTTAATCTCTTTCTACTTCTCCATTGCATTCCTTATCGTCGTTGTCGTGGAATATTCTAATCCACACATATAAATTATCAAGTAAATATAAAGCCTAACAAATAAATTCTAATAAAGAAAAGAGCAATGGTAAAATAACAGTGCTGTCACAAGGAATGTACTCGAAATCCCCTTTGTTTTATGCTTCGTCTGCAAATTGTAACGCTTTCACGTTGATAGTAAAAGCCTAATATATTATTACCCGCTTTCTTCAATGAAACGTGTGCTGTATTTCTTGGAAAAACATTGAGAGGCAGACTGCGTAATGACCTAAATTAATCCTAACATTAATTATACTGCGTTACCAAAACGAACGAACAGATGGACTCAAATAGAAAGAGAGAGGGAGGGCTGAAAATCAGGAACGCATGCAACACGCGTCGCGCGATACACAATTACTACTATCACGCGTGTAAGGCCACATGCACTAACTTTTTTTTTAGACGGACAGTGATAAATTCACTACCCTTCCCAGAGTTAGGTTTTAAAACCTGAAAAACGCTTATTGGGGAAACCTGACATTCTACTGTTTTATGTCCGAAATCCTGACATTAGTCTGACAGTACAGCAGGACAGGTGGCGGTTCTAACATAAAAAATAAAAAAACAACTACACGACTATCCTAGAAAATACATATTTTGAACGCAGCCACGTAGCTCTTTTAAATTTGTATATTTGGGTTCCTTAGGGTTTGCTGACAAAGAATATGTAAAACGTTACGCAAATAGTCTAGGAATTAACAAGTTATAACCAAAATAAAATATTGGGGATGCCTGACAGCATGAAATCATTTCTGCTCATAAAATTTTTTTATAACGTGTTTGAAAAAACCTTGCGTACGGAAATAGCCTACCATGTAAACTCCAAATTGATTGGAGCGCAACAAATATAAGACTAAACACGATTGGTCGGGCTATAAATACTATCTTTGGTTGTTAGGGGAGACGTAGGAAGGTAACATTTAAAAAAAACACTTGTCGAAACGTGGCTCCATTGGCCAGACTCGCTGATATACTCACTTAGGAGCGTTAGTTCGAGACCACTAGTTCAAATAAGCTTGATAAAGCAACAGTGCGTTGAAGCCAGCTCACATTTTTGCTAAAATAAAAGCCTGGAACATAAGCAGATGGGAATTTGTGCCAGTATTTGTGCCAGAATTCATTGCTAATCAACGTATCTGTGTTTGTTTCCATGAATTGTGGTAAGCTTGAAACATTCAGTATCTTTTAATGAAAATTGAATGTGAATTGTTAATTTATGCCTGTATATATGTGTAGTTCAGTAGCAAACATGATGTAAAGCCTATAATGCTCCAGCCTGAACAGAAGGTGTCGGAGGAAAGTAAAACTGCATGAAATGGCCAAACAGTACACTGACACCTAGATTATTGATTAGACAGAAATAATGCTGGAAGTGCAGAGGCGTAGTAACCATTAAGGAGGTTAATGCTGGTATAAAGTATTTCAGATGAAGCTGACAGTTGGCCTAACGCTCTGAACTCAATGTTTGTGATGTATTGTGCTCAGTGTAAAAAGAGAGTATCAATTAGTTATGAAGTAGAAGGTACATCCTTCTTGTTTTCAGGGACCGTGGTCTTGATGGTATTGAGCAGCACCTGGTCAGAGCTTTGCTGAATCCAGAGTCGGACAGCATACTCCTTGGTCCCTTTAGCTATCAGTGAGGTGTCTCCAGAGCCCAGGGGAGAAATCGAGCAGAGGAGTCTCTTCCTGCCGCCATCACGCAAGATAAGCAGATGTGGCCAGCTGAGCTCAAAATTATGTACCCCCATCTTAAAATAACATTGTAACATAAACTTAAGAGGGGAAGTAAATTGTTTTAATAACAGGAACTGAGAACATCTCCAATACTAGCTCCCATAAAGACAAACTATTGAAGTCATGATGACAAATACCAACAGAGCTTGAACAAAACAAAACCAGTATTACCTCATATTACTACTACACAACTGACACACATAGGATACTTTTAATAATATATGTCACTACAATATTCATATTGAGAAATTCTGTACATATAACTTGTAATTAAAATTGATTGTGATTCCTGGTTCCCTTTGTATTTGAATCAGGACACATATTCATTCATAACAGCAATGAATACATATTGTTATTTGAAAAGTTATCAGTGACTCCTTTAAGATATCCTTTAGAGTGTTATATGTATGTGAGTGTCACAGTGTTGTCAAGTGTGGTGGAATAAATTAAATTGTTTATCTGTCTGTTGTTGTTATGACTTACACTTCATCATACACATACCCTAGACATACAACGTAGTCATCACACTATTCCAGAATAATTCTGACTGAGATATATATATATGTGGCAGCAAGTAAGGTTATCTATAATACACTACTCTTATTAGATATAGATACCTTCACAGCTGATCTCAGTCAGTACACTAAGTCCCCTATACATATTTATAACATCCCACTTCACCACAGTCGTCATCATCAGCATCTTCTTCTTCGCTACCTTCCTCGTGTTCTTGTTCTTCTACACCTTTATTGACCCCCCACCTCCACCCCCGCCCCACTTTCTTCGTCTTCATTGATTTAATATTTTCTTTTTTCTATTCATCTATTTTCTCTTTTATCATACGTAGCACTCACATTATTCTTCCTCTTTTCTATTTCACGTATTATGTGTATGTTTTTTTATGTTATTAATATTCGTGCCAGTCTTCTAGTCATCCCTGTGGTGGATTTAGATGTTATGAAATGTTGTTGTTATGTATTTATATTGTACTGAATGAGGTCAGCTGTGAAGGCCCCTGAGTATAACAATTATTCGGGTGAGTTCTCAGATAGCCTTTCTGCTACCACCTTATGATCTCATTCAGACTTATTCTTGACTAGTATGTATGATGACTACGTCTAGTGTCTAGGGTTATGAACCTGTGGTGTGAGGGTAATTTAATACTACAACACACACACATCAACAAATATCAATGTCTATGATCAAATGGACTAACACCGTGTTTGAAATTTTGGTATTAAACTATTTTTTACAAATTTATTTTGTCCTGAACCTAGTATTCTTCTGGTCAGGACTTTCAACTCAAATGAAATCAATTTATATACATATATGCAATGCAATTACACAAAAGGGACAATCTGTCCAAACACATATTTCAAAATCTTATAATAGTGTTAAAATATTTCTAATACTACTGTTAAACTAGCACTGGATGGTAGGTCGGGATTCTGTAATCACTCCCATGTCTTTATTTCACAACTTTTAATTTTAATTTCTTGGGTGGAAATAGTTTTATTTTTTTCAGTTAGGGAAAAACTAATTTTCGTTGATGAACGATCATGTGCCAGATTATATACTTATCTAGCACATGTAGTAGCTGTCAGTTGTCACTCCGGCCAACGGCCACTGGTGTACTTGTCCAAAAGTAATAGGGTAGACAGCGTGTACACCTATCACTACTGGAATACAAAGTCTTCTTAAATTCACCACTCAGAAACCTGGCACCGGACTAGTGCCAGACAAAAAAAACCTGTAACATGAAATTATGTTTCCTTGTTTACAGCATGTTTAATCTACTATTTCCACAAATTATAATACATGCAAAATAAAAGACCTGGGTCAGATCTATCTGACCAACCCAACTCATCCACATAACAAGGTGTACCAGCTTTTTTCACAGTTATCTCCTCTAATGGCTGCACTGTATCTGCCATATTATCATTAATCTCTTTTTTCCATACAATAAGGTGGGTGATATGTTTACACCTGACCACCTAAGAAAACATGTGTATTCTACATCTCTGGTAATTTGTTATAAGATAAACCAACCTCTAGGCCCTGCAGAAGTCAGCTAGGGACCTGTGTACTTACTGTCGTATGGCAGTATCTCTCACTCACATTTTTAAATAAAATATTAATAATTTTTGCCTTACCACGAATTCAATGAATAAACAGTGGAACGATGACCATGGCACAGATTCAGCTCTGCTGCTGGCTTGACTATAAAATTTTATGTATTTACTTTAATTTTAGTTAAAATTCATACTTCAGTACATCGTCCTGGCTGAGGGACAGTATTTCTGCAAATGGCGACGAGCCTTCTAAGTTTTCAGTAATATTAAATGTGTTGGCCAATGAGATCGGACGACCTCCAATTTTGATTTGAATTTGAAAAATAAAGCCAAAATTACACACTAAAGTGGTGTACCTCTGTCGGTCGGTCCGTCCGATCTTGGCGTTAGTTAAAAATAGACTTGCTTTTGGCCTAATATATTTGCCTCTCACTCCTAAAGTTCCCCACTTGGACTTTGACCCTCCCTCTTCTGCTTCTTTTCAACAACGCGTGCAAAAAATGTCACCGATAGTGAATGCAAAACCGAGGGTCTGCTTGTCAGTCTGTACGAACCAATATAGTATTTTGTCAATATCTTTAGTATTAATGGGGCAATTTTGAAAATTGTAACATAATATTTATCAGGAGATCATATTCTATCAAACTAATTAGGTTTTATGGCCCCATTTCCAGTAATAATGAATTCCATATATTTTCCATACTATTTGGCAATTTCTACTTTTATATAAATACGCCATTTGGTCCCCTCTCTCCCTTTGCTCAAACTGAAACCAGTAGTCTGTTACGTCATAAACTGTACTATTTGGCATGCCATGCGCTGTCTGTGTGTTTATACATTTCCCACGATGTGATTATATTAAGCGGCATGCATGGGGCGTTTCCGCCTTTTTATTCAAACCTGCCCAACAATACTACGCGCGTTTGCTTACAAATTTGTGTTGTTTCAAACAACACGTGTTAAAAGTATCACTTTTCTGTCGCTCCTCTCTCCCTTCCTCCATATGAAAACCGGATTGATCGTGTTCCCATGCTCTAAATAGTTTCAAGGACGTTAGGGAAAGAAAGTATTATTTATTCGTCGTTACTGTCTAACAATACCCAATGCGTTTGCAGGCGGGGCGAAGACGAAACCTCACAACTCCACTAATTTTTATTTCTACATTATTTTAACTATACAAATACTACAAATGGGATCGGTGTATCAATGTATATCATTACACATCTCCCCACTTAAGAACATGCACTGATGCAAGTTCATAATCAGTGATACACACAGATCACATTTTCTCAATAGGCCTGTGAATACTCTGATTTTCGTCAACAGGATGCCTACTCAAGAAATTTGCACCCACATTTTGTGACCCGGGAATGTATTCAATAGTGAATGAATAAGGCTGTATGAGCAACGACCACCTTAATAAACGAGCATTTTCATGCTTGGCCTGTGATAAGAATACGAGGAGTTGATGATCCGTTTGGACCACGAATGTCCTACCATAGAGATAGATCTGCAACTTTTTTATAGCCCAGATTAGAGCTAGACATTCTTTTTCGCTTGTTGAGTAGTTTTGTTCCGCTTTGTTCAACTTGCGGCTAGCATAAGCGACTGGGCTCAGTTCCCCATTTGGTGAAGCTGACCTTTGTAACAAAGTGGCCCCCAGGCCCACAGTGCTTGCGTCCGTTCTTACCACGAATTCCCGAGTCAAATAAGGCAATTTTAAAATAGGCTTGCTAGTGAGTTTTTCCTTTAATTCTTGGTAAGCCCATTCACACTGTGCGGACCAAACAATTTTATCAGGATGTCCCTTACGGGTTAAATCAGTCAAAGGAGCACATATAGAGGTAACATTTTTAATGTACTTTTGATAAAATCCACACAACGACACAAAAGATCTCACATCTTTCTTTGTCTGTGGTCTCGGTGCCCTTTGCAATTTCTCCAGGTTCTTGGGGTCAGGGGTCATGCTACCCTAATATACGGTATGTCCCAAGAATTCCAACTCTTTACATCCAATACAACATTGTGTTGGTCTAGCACTCAAGTTAGCCTCTCTGAGTCTATCAAACAACATAGTCAAAGAGTTAACGTGTTCCTCAAACGGTTCAGTAGCGATGAGGATATCATCCATAAAATTAGTGATGCATGGATTATTCAGTGGATCCAACAATTTTCGCATCATCCTTGAAAACACACTCGAAGCATTTTTCAACCCAAACGGCAACATGTTGAACTCATAATGTCCTTCCGAGGTGCTAAAAGCTAAATAAGGTCGAACCTCAGGCTTTACTGGAATTTGATAATAGCCTTTGCTAAGATCCACCTTAGAAAAATATTTCGCCTTGTTCAGCCTGGCAAATAGTTGAGTAGTGTCAGGTAATGGATCCACCTGATTTTCTGTGACAGCATTCAGTTTCCTGTAATCTATGCACAGACGATGTTCCCCAGAGGGTTTTCTCAGCAAAACCACACTAGAGCTATAAGGAGATTCACTGTGAGAAATAATCCCTTCTTTCAACAAATACTCTATCTCCTCTTTCAAAGCTTTCTCCTTAGCGAAAGGAATAGAATAGGCTCTCATACAGATGGGTGTTGGGTCTATTAACTTCATATCGTATTCCAACAAATTGGTGTGCCCCGGCGTATCCGTTAACACGTCTGTATGTTCAAGCAGAACCTGTTGAACCCGCTCCCTCTGATTTTTAGTCAGGTGCTTACTGACTTTCACCTGTGCCGGTGTTTCACATGGTTTTAGGGGGTACTCGTGTGAGGTGAGTGGTTCCTTTTTCATCTCCGTTGCGATAGCTAAGGTCAGTAAAGGTGTTCCTTCCTGGATTTGTCTGTCCAGATACTTCTTTAGAAGGTTCACATGATAGATTTTCTCTTTCCCCTTCTTGTCAATTTTATAATTTGTTCTAGACACCTTCTCTAGAACTGTATATGGACCTTGCCATCCAATTTGCAACTTGTTACTGCTGCCGAGTTATAGAAGAAGCACCGTCTCTCCCACAGCTAGTTCTCTATCCTTCGCTTTCTTATTATAATAAGCAGCGTGTTTTTGCCTGGCTTGTCTGAGATTATAATTAACAAGTTTCTAGCCAGTTTTAAGACGAGTGGACAGCTCGTTCACATATTGATATGATGAGGTAACAGTCTTTTCTGCCTTCTCATCTGTCCACGTCCTTAACAAGGCTACATATGGACCTTTAATTTTGCTGACTTATTTTTCTTGGCACCTGTAGGGTCCCTGACATTGGAAGTCTTATGGTGAGGACGTTTCTTCCTTTTATCATCACTCACAAATCGTCCACTACCAATTCGTTTCCAGGGGTTTTCACCCCACTTTAATTTCCTTGTGAGAGATCTTCTCTCTCTTTTATCTTCCTCCAGTTCACATAATTCCGACCGAGGGAATGTCGGCTTATTCTGGGGTAGAATCATTCTTTGTACTCGCCGCATAGTGGCCATTCTAACCAATTCAATTGAAGACTGGGTGTGAAAAGGGGGTTCCCATACCACTATGTCTACTTTATTATATTTATTTTTCTCCTTTTGTTCAGGCCTAACTTTGCCCCGTGGCGTTTCTAGGTCCTGATTATTATTTTCCCCACTTGCGGGTGTTCCCTCATGAAATATGCCGCAGGCTTCTACAAAATTTTCAATGTCTATCATTACATCTGCCAATAATAATTTTGAGAAACCTTTTGGCAGATGGTACCTACTTTCTCGTGGTCCCCATCTCTTCCAACATGTAAACTCCTTATTACGTCTGTCCTAAACATCTTGGGAAGTACCAGTTGTCCGTGACCATTTGAACGAGTTCCGGTCTTCCTATATAAGAGTTTATTCTTCATATAGTAATCTCCCTTGCTTGGAGGTGTGTGACATTTGGGCAATTTTTTAAAACATGGCTTGAGTGACCTATCCTCAGCCTGCGCCTTCCTCATCTCCTCTGGATGAGTATTTATAAGATCACCTTCTTCCTTCTTTGACTGTGATCTGGTCTGCACTGTTGCCATAATCACAGGTCTCTTGGGATTCCCCAAGAAGACATATCTACACCCCAATATCAGAGGGTAGATTGGTTCATCTATCACTGCTGCTCTGATTTCTCCTTCCACATAGCGAGTTTTCACAGTTATCCTTGCGATGGGAAGTGTCATGAGTGGTATGTCCTTAGTCGCCCCTTGTATCTCCACTGTTTCTGTGGTATACTGACCTTGGTTCACTAGGCTAGAACTCACGACAGAATCAAAATCTAAACCTATATCATAAAGGCACCTTATGGTGACCCCGTTACATACAACATCCTCACAAACTGGGGGGTGATAAGGTTCCTGCTGTCCAGTAGGTTTAACCTTTAATCTCTGGTTCCCCGTTTTCATTGCAGCAAAGTTAGAAGGTTTCCTTTTACAAACTTCGGTGTTATGAGTGTCCCTCTTACACCATTTACACCAATTATTTCCTTGGTTAAAAGGTTTTCTTTCATTATATTTTTGGTCATTGAACTGTGGGTTTCTATCTCGATAATCATTTCGTGGCCTATCAAAGTTGGGCTTACCTTTGTTACCTTGTTCTTTGTTATCAAATTTATTAGAGTTTAGTGGGGCCTTGTAATTCTCTACATGTTTCTTTTTAGCGCCAGCTACCTCTTCCTGGGCTGCCTGATACCTCTCAGCGACATTAAGTACCTCACCCAACCTCTCTGCACCTTGTTCCATGAGAAACTTTCTCAGGTCTGGAGCCATGACTCTCTTAATTGCTCTATCATGATCATCTCCTTAAGATCTTGGGTCTTCCCCAGAGCAGTCCATTTCTCCAAATAGGTTTCCAGTCTGGCAGAGAATTGGTGGTATGTCTCCCCAGACAAAAGCTTGGCATTTCTAAACTTCTTACGATAAAATTCTCCATTCTTCTCATATCTTAATAACAAAGCCTGCTTTAGCATGTCATAATTGTCTTGGTCGTCTTTACTCATCTTTGCAAACACTTCATAAGATGTTCCATTAAGATCCTGGGATAATTTTAAGCTCTACCTTTCCTTTTTTAACCCATAAGTGGTGGCTAAAACCTCAAATCTGCTTAAAAATGATTCAATGTCATCATCCCTCTCAACGAAATGGTCTAAATGGAATCCCATGGCTGAGGTTGAGACCCCCTGACTAGCAGTGGCATCGGAGGTAGACGGGCTGTTACCACCTTCAGGAGCATCGCCTTGTAATTCCAACTCCCTTAGTCGTAACTTGTGCTCCCTTTGTAATCTCTTCTCCTTTTCCCCTTCCCTTTCTGCAAGCTGTCTTCTTTCCTCTGCTTCTCTTTCAGCAGCCAGTCTTCTTTCCTCTGCTTCCCTTTCGGCCTTTTTCTCTTCAGCCTCCAATTTCTTCTCTTCAAATTGGAGCCGCTTAATTTCAGCCTCCCTATCCGCCTCCAATGCCCTAGCCTCTTTGTCAGCCTCAATCTGTAACCTTTTAAGTTCTTTATCAGCCTCTAATTTTCTTTCTGCTTCTAACTTCCTATCTTCCCTATCACGTTCAATAAATTTATCAACCTCTGAGGTTACATACTGAACCAACTCTGGTCCATCCATACCCATCTCTTTTGCAGCCAATACAGCAGCAGATCTGAATTTTGCCAAGTCTGCCATCTGATCAATTTTAAAATGTTCTAAGACAAATTAAAAACTCTAATTAACAAAGTACCAACTCTAATTACTAAATTAACTACTGGCCGTGACAATTCATCGACTATAAATCTCCACCCTAAAATATTTTTATTTTTATTATTGAATATCTTTAGGAACACTATTGATACAATATTTGAATTCTATACAAAATAATAGTTTTAAATACCGGGACAAGAGACCCCAATATAAGTGATAAATTAAAATCCCGGAGCGAGCTACCCAATATATGTGGTGGATTTAGATGTTATGAAATGTTGTTGTTATGTATTTATATTGTACTGAATGAGGTCAGCTGTGAAGGCCCCTGAGTATAACAATTATTCGGGTGAGTTCTCAGATAGCCTTTCTGCTACCACCTTATGATCTCATTCAGACTTATTCTTGACTAGTATGTATGATGACTACGTCTAGTGTCTAGGGTTATGAACCTGTGGTGTGGGGGTAATTTAATACTACAACACACACACATCAACAAATATCAATGTCTATGATCAAATGGACTAACACCGTGTTTGAAATTTTGGTATTAAACTATTTTTTACAATTTTATTTTGTCCTGAACCTAGTATTCTTCTGGTCAGGACTTTCAACTCAAATGAAATCAATTTATATACATATATGCAATGCAATTACACAAAAGGGACAATCTGTCTAAACACATATTTTAAAATCTAATAATGGTGTTAAAATATTCCTAATTCTACTGTTAAACTAGCACTGGATGGCGGGTCGGGATTCTGTAATCACTCCCATGTCTTTATTTTACAACTTTTAATTTTAATTTCTTGGGTGGAAATAGTTTTATTTTTTTCAGTTAGGGAAATACTAATTTTCGTTGATGAACGATAATGTGCCAGATTATATACTTATCTAGCACATGTAGTAGCTGTCAGTTGTCACTCCGGCCAACGGCCACTGGTATACTTGTCCAAAAGTAATAGGGTAGACAGCGTGTACACCTATCACTACTGGAATACAAAGTCTTCTCAAATTCACCACTCAGAAATCTGGCACCGGACTAGTGCCAGACCAAAAAAACCTGTATCATGAAATTATGTTTCCTTGTTTACAGCATGTTTAATCTACTATTTCCACAAATTATAATACATGCAAAATAAAAGACCTGGTTCAGATCTATCAGACCAACCCAACTCATCCACATAACAAGGTGTACCAGTTTTTTTCACAGTCCTCTCCTCTAATGGCTGCACTGTATCTGCCATATTATCATTAATCTCATTTTCCCATACAATAAGGTGGGTGATATGTTTCCTCCTGACCACCTAAGAAAACATGTGTATTCTACATCTCTGGTAATTTGTTATAAGATAAACCAACCTCTAGGCCCTGCAGAAGTCAGCTAGGGACCTGTGTACTTACTGTCGTATGGCAGTATCTCTCACTCACATTTTAAAATAAAATATTAATAATTTTTGCCTTACCACGAATTCAATGAATAAACACAGGAACGATGACCATGGCACAGATTCAGCTCTGCTACTGGCTTGACTATGAAATTTTATGTATTTACTTTAATTTTAGTTAAAATTCATACTTCAGTACATCGTCCTGGCTGAGGGACAGTATTTCTGCAAATGGCGACGAGCCTTCTAAGTTTTCAGTAATATTAAATGTGTTGGCCAATGAGATCGGACGACCTCCAATTTTGATTTGAATTTGAAAAATAAAGCCAAAATTACACACTAAAGTGGTGTACCTCTGTCGGTCGGTCCGTCCGATCTTGGCGTTAGTTAAAAATAGACTTGCTTTTGGCCTAATATATTTGCCTCTCACTCCTAAAGTTCCCCACTTGGACTTTGACCCTCCCTCTTCTGCTTCTTTTCAACAACGCGTGCAAAAAATTTGTCACCGATAGTGAATGTAAAACCGAGGGTCTGCTTGTCAGTCTGTACGAACCAATATAGTATTTTGTCAATATCTTTAGTATTAATGGGGCACTTTTGAAAATTGTAACATAATATTTATCAGGAGATCATATTCTATCAAACTAATTAGGTTTTATGGCCCCATTTCCAGTAATAATGAATTCCATATATTTTCCATACTATTTGGCAATTTCTACTTTTATATAAATACGCCATTTGGTCCCCTCTCTCCCTTTGCTCAAACCGAAACCAGTAGTCTGTTACGTCATAAACTGTACTATTTGGCATGCCATGCGCTGTCTGTGTGTTTATACATTTCCACGATGTGATTATATTAAGCGGCATGCATGGGGCGTTTTCGCCTTTTTATTCAAACCTGCCCAACAATACTACGCGCGTTTGCTTACAAATGTGTGTTGTTTCAACCAACATGTGTTAAAAGTATCACTTTTCTGTCGCTCCTCTCTCCCTTCCTCCATATGAAAACCGGATAGATCGTGTCCCCATGCTCTAAATAGTTTCAAGGACGTTAGGGAAAGATAGTATTATTTATTCGTCGTTACTGTCTAACAATACCCAATGCGTTTGCAGGCGGGGCGAAGACGAAACCTCACAACTCCACTAATTTTTATTTCTACATTATTTTAACTATACAAATACTACAAATGGGATCGGTGTATCAATGTATATCATTACACATCTCCCCACTTAAGAACATGCACTGATGCAAGTTCATAATCAGTGATACACACAGATCACATTTTCTCAATAGGCCTGTGAATACTCTGATTTTCGTCAACAGGATGCCTACTCAAGAAATTTGCACCCACATTTTGTGACCCGGGAATGCATTCAATAGTGAATGAATAAGGCTGTATGAGCAACGACAACCTTAACAAACGAGCATTTTCATGCTTAGCCTGTGATAAGAATACGAGGAGCTGATGATCCGTTTGGACCACGAATGTCCTACCATAGAGATAGATCTGCAACTTTTTTATAGCCCAGATTAGAACTAGACATTCTTTTTCGCTTGTTGAGTAGTTTTGTTCCGCTTTGTTCAACTTGCGGCTAGCATAAGTGACTGGGCTCAGTTCCCCATTTGGTGAAGCTGACCTTTGTAACAAAGTGGCCCCCAGGCCCACAGTGCTTGCGTCCGTTCTTACCACGAATTCCCGAGTCAAATCAGGCAATTTTAAAATAGGCTTGCTAGTGAGTTTTTCCTTTAACTCTTGGTAAGCCCATTCACACTGTGCGGACCAAACAATTTTATCAGGATGTCCCTTACGGGTTAAATCAGTCAAAGGAGCACATATAGAGTTAACATTTTTAATGTACTTTTGATAAAATCCACACAACGACACAAAAGATCTCACATCTTTCTTTGTCTGTGGTCTCGGTGCCCTTTGCAATTTCTCCAGGTTCTTGGGGTCAGGGGTCATGCTACCCTAATATACGGTATGTCCCAAGCATTTCAACTCTTTACATCCAATACAACATTGTGTTGGTCTAGCACTCAAGTTAGCCTCTCTGAGTCTATCAAACAACATAGTCAAAGAGTTAACGTGTTCCTCAAACGTTTCAGTAGCGATGAGGATATCATCCATAAAATTAGTGATGCATGGATTATTCAGTGGATCCAACAATTTTTGCATCATCCTTGAAAACACACTCGAAGCATTTTTCAACCCAAACGGCAACATGTTGAACTCATAATGTCCTTCCGAGGTGCTAAAAGCTAAATAAGGTCGAACCTCAGGCTTTACTGGAATTTGATAATAGCCTTTGCAAAGATCCACCTTAGAAAAATATTTCGCCTTGTTCAGCCTGGCAAATAGTTGAGTAGTGTCAGGTAATGGATCCACCTGATTTTCTGTGACAGCATTCAGTTTCCTGTAATCTATGCACAGACGATGTTCCCCAGAGGGTTTTCTCAGCAAAACCACACTAGAGCTATAAGGAGATTCACTGTGAGAAATAATCCCTTCTTTCAACAAATACTCTATCTCCTCTTTCAAAGCTTTCTCCTTAGCGAAAGGAATAGAATAGGCTCTCATACAGATGGGTGTTGGGTCTATTAACTTCATATCGTATTCCAACAAATTGGTGTGCCCCGGCGTATCCGTTAACACGTCTGTATGTTCAAGCAGAACCTGTTGAACCCGCTCCCTCTGATTTTTAGTCAGGTGCTTACTGACTTTCACCTGTGCCGGTGTTTCACATGGTTTTAGGGGGTACTCGTGTGAGGTGAGTGGTTCCTTTTTCATCTCCGTTGCGATAGCTAAGGTCAGTAAAGGTGTTCATTCCTGGATTTGTCTGTCCAGATACTTCTTTAGAAGGTTCACATGATAGATTTTCTCTTTCCCCTTCTTGTCAATTTTATAATTTGTTCTAGACACCTTCTCTAGAACTGTATATGGACCTTGCCATCCAATTTGCAACTTGTTACTGCTGCCGGGTAATAGAAGAAGCACCGTCTTTCCCACAGCTAGTTCTTTATCCTTCGCTTTCTTATTATAATAAGCAGCGTGTTTTTGCCTGGCTTGTCTGAGATTATAATTAGCAAGTTTCCTCCCTGACATTGGAAGTCTTATGGTGAGGACGTTTCTTCCTTTTATCATCACTCACAAATCGTCCACTACCAATTCGTTTCCAGGGGTTTTCACCCCACTTTAATTTCCTTTTGAGAGATCTTCTCTCTCTTTTACCTTCCTCAAGTTCACATAATTCCGATCATATTCTATCAAACTAATTAGGTTTTATGGCCCCATTTCCAGTAATAATGAATTCCATATATTTTCCATACTATTTGGCAATTTCTACTTTTATATAAATACGCCATTTGGTCCCCTCTCTCCCTTTGCTCAAACCGAAACCAGTAGTCTGTTACGTCATAAACTGTACTATTTGGCATGCCATGCGCTGTCTGTGTGTTTATACATTTCCACGATGTGATTATATTAAGCGGCATGCATGGGGCGTTTTCGCCTTTTTATTCAAACCTGCCCAACAATACTACGCGCGTTTGCTTACAAATGTGTGTTGTTTCAACCAACATGTGTTAAAAGTATCACTTTTCTGTCGCTCCTCTCTCCCTCCCTCCAGATGAAAACCGGATAGATCGTGTCCCCATGCTCTAAATAGTTTCAAGGACGTTAGGGAAAGATAGTATTATTTATTCGTCGTTACTGTCTAACAATACCCGATGCGTTTGCAGGCGGGGCGATGACGAAACCTCACAACTCCACTAAGTTTTATTTCTACATTATTTTAACTATACAAATACTACAAATGGGATCGGTGTATCAATGTATATCATCACAATCCCCCCCTCCCCCCTTTTTTTTTAAATTCTCATTCTTTTCTTCATTTGGCCTTTTCTTCTTTAGCATCATCACCATCATCATCACTAGTGTTAAGTACCCGGCGTTGCCCGAGTTTTTCAAAATAATTCTTTATACATACTTACAGAATAACAATTTCTGACAATGTAAAAAAGGAGATTATGATATTCTGAATAATTCTTCTTATTAGTTCTTTTAATGTCTCTCAACAGCTTTATATTTCCAGTAAATTTGTCAATTAACTTACCATGAGATTATGAAATTTAGGGGGAAAAAAGGTCGCTTATTGAAACAGAGAGAAAGAGAGAGACAAAGAGAGAGAAAAAAGAGTTAGAGAGCGAAAGAGAGACAGACAGACAGAGAGAGATCTTATTAGATTGCCATGGAAACTTAACTTTATGAAATTCATGAATTGGCGAGGAACAACAGGTCTGGCTGTATATAAAAATTCTGAACAGAGCAACGCTACACAGTAATGCAAACATTTTTTATTTAGGCAAAAATAAAGGAGCAACAAGCAGGAATTTCAAAATGAAGGTTGTGTACAGATCCGACAACTACGAGTAAAATCAGAGTCATCTTAGATTAATCAGTAAAAAGCAAACGCATGCATATTTGTGGCAAAAATTACTTATCAAATCTTGATGATATAAATAGAAGAGTGAGACAAATATGCATATTGATAACTTGCTTATTTTACATCTGCGCGGGGATAAAAACTGCCCATTAGCACATAAAAAACTATGATAATTAAAAAAGACAGAAACGAACTAAAATTAAACAAATAATAATTGGTACTGGAATAAGTTTAAAGTTTTTCATACAACCATATAGGACAAATGATACAGAGAGTTTCCCATGTCAAACGTCATTCACGAAGAGAATGAGAAGTCCTAAAATCACTAAACAAACATAAAACAATGATTAGCTCATAAACAAATACAAGATAAATAAAAACTGAGGCAGAAAAATAAACAGTATGCAAGAAATAAGTAAAACGAATTGAGGCTTTTGAAACGTACAAATGTGGAACAATGTGTCCCGCCTTATGGAAACAAAAGAAAAAAACATGTATTCGAAAAAGTAGAATCAAAAACACACATCAAAATTAGACAAATACATAGTTGGACATATAAGGAAGCATAGCACTTTACTGATAACCATAATATATGAAAACGTTGAAAGGTTCATTACGAACGGACACGACAAAGGCAGCTCTATATTTGGAAAGATAAGATCACGAGATGGGCCTGGACAGCTTATCAAAATGTGTTATCAAGACAAGAGACAGAAAACTTTGGTAATTCATTGCAGGCGATGTTCCAGGCAGAGATGTCCCATGACCTGCTGAGATTCAGATATCAAATAAGTGAGCTTATAAGGGCATAGTTCTGACGGTGTGGTGATGTAAAAGATTCTGAGGCTGCCAGGCATCCCTGAGTTTATTCAAATCATTAAAAAAGTTATAAAACCCAGACCTAAGGGTCTTTTATATTTGGACATGCGCCCTAATATAACCGACTAGGTTGAACGGGACGCGCCTCTACAAAACGAGGCAAAAGTTTTACATTAAAAAAAAAAAAAAAATCATTAAAGATTTCTGTTAGGAGGTTACCTGTAGAACTGTCCACAAATGTAAGCTTACAGAACCTATTGCAATACAATGTTGATGTGTCTGTGCTCATCTTCATGGTTACAGACGGGTCACGTGACAACAAATAAAAGGTGCGAAAACAAAAAGACAGCGGGCATTAGATATACAACTGACGAATTTTGATTTATCAAATGACATTTGTGTTTTGTCAAATAAGGAATGATATATTCTTATGATCTAGTTCCCGGGTTTTGAAATTTTTAACTACTTCCTGTAACAGCGGCATACATTTTGGTCCTGTCATGTGATCTAAATCAGGGAGGTTTGACTTTTATTTTTATGTTTTCTACTTAATTCTCACTATCTTTCCTTTCTGTTTTTGATTGTTTGTCCCTGACGAAGACCTTGTGGCCGCTTCGTAGGTTTTTTTTTTTTGTCTGTTCTCTTACTAAGCCATATTTTCTATTTTGTCCTCCACTCTACTTCCCGGGGGTCTCTGTGGAGACAAAGAAATAATAAGACAACTTCTTCCTTAGGCATCTTGTAACAGGCAACTGTTATGAGGTTATGCGTGCATCTCCCAACCTCATCATGCAAACACATTGCTAAAAAAAAAAAAAACTATCACTGCCAGAAATGCTTGTTGCATGTTTTGTGCAAGGATACCGGCTGCAATGGTGGCTCCCTGTTCCAAAAGGAGCGAAAGGGGAAATGAAGGAATATAAAGAACAAGACATGTGGGGAAAACACAAGAAGGTAACCAGGCAACGCAGCGAAAATAGAACTAGAGTTCTAGCGTACTGAACTCCGCCTATGCCGGTCCCAAGCCCGGATGAAAAAGGAGGAGGGCGGCCTGCATGGAGGCCGTAAGGAGGCAGCCCCTCCACCATGCAAAGGCACAACAGGCCAATCACCTGTTTGCTTTAAATCATGATTACACGAACTACAAGAGAAAAAAACCGGACTGATTCTAAAGGCGACGAACTGGAACGGACTACGGACTACGACTTATGGAACTTGGAACACAAGAAGTATAAATGGGAAGGAAGAGGAGCTGGTGGAAGAGATGAGGAAAGCAAAATTAGAAATCCTGGCTATAACGGAAACGAACAAAAAAGGACAAGGAGTCATGGATCTCGATGGCAACACGTTGCTCTACAGTGGTGTACCCATATCTGAAAGAGCTAAAGGGGGCGTGGGTTGCATTGTGACCCAAAATCAAAAAGATAGTATCAAGGGATGGAACTTTGTCTCGGAGCGCATTATGGTTGTAAAACTAAAAGAAGGAGAAACCATAGTCAACCTGGTCATAGTGTATGGGCCAAATGAGGATGAGAGAGCAGAGGTCAAGGAGGAATTCTTCGAGCTGCTTCAAAGGACAGTGGATGACTGCCTAGATGAAGTTATTATGCTCGGAGATTTTAATGCCAGAGTTGGAAATGACCATGCTAGATGGGGTGGAGTTATCGGAAGATATGGAGAAGATACTCTCAATGACAATGGAAAGCGACTCCTTAGATTCTGCAGTGAGCAGAATCTGATCATTACAAACACAAAGTTCCCCCATAAGCGCATACATGCATACACTAGATGTGAACCAACCAAGAATGAGAAGTCAGTGATCGACTATGCCATTGTTCGGAGAAGCTCATTCAGATATGTCCGAGATGCAAGAGTCTGGAGGGGGCCAGAGATTGGAAGTGATCACTACCTGCTAACAATCAAACGAACAACTGAAAGAGTTGCTCAGCCTAGGAACTGCCCAACATCACGCAAGAAACCAAGTAAACGAGCAGGAGAAATGAGCATTAGGACCTACAAGCTGAGAGAGCCAGAAATTAAGACCAGATATCAGGGGCTTATTGCTACAGCAGTGAGCAACACAGAAGAACGACCTGATGACTTGGAAACGCTCTGGAATAAATTCAAGGATATCATAAAGACAGCTGCTGCAGAAGCATGCGGTGAAGTCCGACTTGGGAACCAGAGAAAGAGGACACCTTGGTGGACAGAGAAAGTCAATGAGAAAATAAGAGAGAAGAAAATGGCATGGAAACAATACTTAGGAGCTAAAAACACAACAGGACAAATGGAAAAATATAGAGAATATGTGACACTCAGAACAGAAGCAAAGAACAAAGTGCTAGCAGCAAAACAGAAGTCCTGGGAAGAATTTGGAGAAAAGCTAGAAAAAGATGCACAAGAAAACCAGAAATTGTTCTATAAGACCCTAAAGAACACGAGGAAAGAAAAACAATGCCCTCTCAAATTTATAAAGGACAAGCAAGGCAAATTGCTTACTGCCCCGAAGGAAGTAATGGAAAGATGGAAAGAATATTTCTCAGAACTCCTGGATGGTGAGCATGGTGAAGCATCAGAAATGATAACCACTAGCACAGAAGAGAAAACTAATGATCGACAATGTGGAAACCATAGAGGCATATCCCTTCTCAGTGTCCCTGGTAAAATCTACTCTAGAATCCTAGAGCAGAGACTCCGACGCCTAGCTGAGCCACAATTGGATGAGGTCCAGTGCGGATTCCGAGCAAACCGAAGTACTCAAGACCTAATCTTCACACTCAGACAGCTGAGTGAAAAGGCCCTTGAGTATAAGAGTGAGATCCATCTTTGTTTCATAGATCTGGAAAAGGCGTTTGACAGGGTCCCCTGGAGCAAACTTTGGGACTGTTTGGCAAGGAAGAATATTCCAGCACCTCTGATTCATGCTATACAGAGCTTCTACAAGTCTTGCAGAAATTATGTGAGGACAGCAAACCATAAGTCAGAAGAGTTCAGGACCACCACTGGTGTAAGACAAGGTGATATCCTATCACCTTACCTCTTCATACTCCTTATGGACGATGTCATCAAGGCATGTAAGGAGAGAACAAGAAAGTATTCAGTGGGGTACTGGAAGATGAGACAGGTCTATATTTCGGAGCTGGCATTTGCTGATGATGTTGCCCTGATTGCTAAATCAGAGGCACATCTCCAATCCAACCTGCAAGTCTGGAAGGAAGAGCTGGAGAAGAGAGGGATGGTCATAAGCAGCTCTAAAACAAAATCCATGGTGATATCACGAGAAGAAAGAAAACATCAGATTAAGCTGGGAGAACAGGTCCTGGAGCAGGTCGACCACTTTAAATACCTCGGAGCTATTATAGACCGAAAGGGAGGCATCAAAGAAGAGTTGGCCACTCGAAAAGCAGCGGCTGGGAGACTTTTTCAGGCCATAAATCGTGGATTCCTCAGCAAGAAAGAGGTTGGTAAGAAAACGAAGATGGCTGTATACCGCTCCACCTATGTCCCAGTCTTGACATATGGATGCGAGTCATGGGCAATGACTACAACCCATAAAAGCCAGATCCAAACCTCAGAAATGAGGTATCTGAGGAAGGTGGTTGAAGTAACAAGAAATTAAAGGTGCGCAAGATTTACCTGTTTGAAACTAACAGATCAAAGGAAGAACATATCAAGGTTTCCGTGCCTGAGTAGTAGTAGAGAATGTTGGACTTAGGTATTATTCTGCAGGAGCGCTGCAGGAGCACCTGCAGGAGCATGACTTTTATATATCAAAAATTCTGCAGGAGCGCTGCAGGGGCAAGATGGCGGACTTGAGCTAACAAGGGGAGGTTATATGGGTCAAGATGGCGGACTTGAGATAACAAGGGGAGGTTATTTTTAGAGATAATAGGAAGAGGTTTTTTAATATAAGGAAAATGTGGCAAGATGGCGGACTTGAGATAACAAGAAGACGATGTTTATATAAGGAAAATGTTGCAAGATGGTTGTTTTTTTTATATTGTTTTTAGTATAGCCAACTTAGGTAGTGGCTGTGTTAGACAAACAAGACGATAGGAAGATAACAAGAAGACATACGAACAGTTATACGTTATATTTAGACATACATATTTAGACATAGACAAACAGTTATTTTACAACAGTTATACGATATATTTAGACAAACAATTAGACGATATAGGTAACAAAAACCGTTTTAGTTAATATAGTTTTTATTTTATATTCAATAGTGTTTTTGAAGTAGCAAAAACATACATGGTAATATATAGTATTTTTTAACGTAATACATTTTCACAGATTTATTTACAAATGAATATATAATTATATGGTGTATATGGTGACATTATCAAACATTGATATTTTCACATAGTGATATTTACAATAATACATATTTATATAGGAAGACGTATGTTCAAAATATACAATAAAAATATCACAGGGGTACAGGCCAGACCTTGAAGGGAGTCGTCATATTGTCGTCACGTCGTAAGAAATATTTTATGTGTATGTGGTATCTGTGTGTACAGACAGTTTAAATGTTGAGGGGTGATGTGGTGACGTTGCCATGATGTACCTGTCGTTTTATGTAAAAGTAAGATAGGGCGTTGCGGTGTTGTTCGTATGTGTAGATGGAGGAATTGTGTGCTCTGAACCCGATATTTTTCCCACCCTGTGCCTGTTGTGTGTTGAGGACGTCTAGGAATGTGTGTTTGTCTACTTTGTTGTGGTGTTTGTTGAGTCCTTTGGTGGTGGTTTTGTCGTAGTCGCCAAAACAGTGATATGTCTTGCTACAGAGGGAAACCATCCCTCTGCCTTCGTACTCTAATTTAAAAAGGCCCGGTGTCCGCTTGTCGAATAAGGTTTGTTCGCGGCATTTCTGACAAAGGGCGCGCGTTTTACCCTCGGTAGCGACGAAAACGGGTCTATGGTCGGGACATACTTCGGCGGGGAACCACTGGTGGTAGGAGCTATAAAATTCCTGTCGCAAAGCGGGCTTAACAACGTCCGCTAAGTTGTCTGAACTAAGGGCCAAGTAAAGGCTGTCTGTGTCCGTCTCGCACAACTGAAAGTCTGACCTATCTACAAATTTATCTAAACAGTCGTAGTAAAATTCTAACATGCGTAATTTCGCGTATTGATAGACGAAAAATCCTATCTGAACGGGGAGGTCCCAACATATAGTCTGTTTAAGTTTCTCTACTTCGAATATGTCGTCCGTCACTAACGTCATTTTCCTAAAGCGGGGTGAGTTTATTTGGTCAGAGGTACCCTCGCCCATCGTGTACGAGACATCCACGTGCTTCGCCTTATTGGTTAATGTCTTGCCGTAGGCCGCGTTACCTAGCAGTTTCATGGTCTCGCTGGTAATGGCGTAGGCAGGATCAGTATCACCCTGTCGACGCGCGTTCGAAACAGTGTCCCCAAACCGTTTGAAACACGTCACGGGTGTATACTCAAGCACCTGGTAGATACAGGTGACTTCTAACCCTTTGGTTAGGTACCAGCGAAGCAGAGGTGTCGTCAGGAGAATCTTTTTGCCCACATAACTCCCGATCAACGTCCGTCTGGGGGTAGTCAGGAGTTTATGTTTTTCGGCGTATTCCCGCATGAAAGGCCCAATATCTTCCCTCGTAACGTCAACATTCTTAAAAATGGGTGTCATCTCAGAGAAATGTTCTTTTAAAGTGTCGGGGACATGGATGTCACACTCGACTAGGCCAAACAAGGTCTCGTCTAGCACCGAGGCGAGAATATTTTCTTTTGTCAGGGGGTACCGACATTTCGTGTAAGATGGTTTCTGGTTCGGGAAGGTGGCGTTCAGAAAACGACGGATTGCTGGTTCGGTTTTCTTCAACGCCTACCACTCGCATTCCCACATTTCTACCAATTCGACGTCGCAATGGCCCCGTAAATAAGAACTTGTTTCCACCGTATCTGCGTACAACTCAGCTAATGGTTTGTTGTTGACTGGGTTAACGTCACGACCGGCGGTTAGTGGGCAGTTAGGGTGGCCGTGGAATAGGCACCCATGGAACTGGTAGGCGGTCTGAGAGTATTTGTCCCAACCGTCTACCCTAACGCATACATCACCCAACGCCTTCTCACGTCCGTTAAACTGGGTTTTTAAGGTCACTTTTTTTGGTGGGAGACCCAAGCCAAATAATCGCGGCACTGCACGGTATATTTGTGGAGTTTGTGGTGCTTGAAACCATCATCCTTGTACCGTCTAACGGGAAAGTCAGTGGGCATTTTCTGCATTATCGCCCACAAATAAAGGGCGTTGGCATCAAAACCTTTAATGGCTTGAACCGTTTTGCCACCTCTAATGCGGGTTTTGCCTTGCTCGTGGAACCTGTGAAAAATAATTGACGGTCCCCCGACGATGTTTTGGCGCAAGATGTTATGCAAATCTACCTCCTGCTTCGAACATAAAGAAAACATGACGTTGGGCGGGAGGGTTTTGAAAAGGTACTTTAACGTGACACCGGGCACGGAGATCGCATCTTTAAACATGTCTACACCTAGGCGCGCGTAAAAACTAACTTGTCGGTCTAACGCTGCCAGGAAGGAGACCACGTCTTTATTGTTGTACCACGTCAGAAAGTCGCGAAACGTGGTCATGTGGTTCTGGGCCCACACCTTCTGGCACTCGGCGTACTCGTCGGTGGAAATGTTAGTATTTTTAAGTTTGGAAAAAAATGCCGAGTGGGGTGGTAACGCTGTCTCATCTAACTTTGCTAAATCTGTTATGTACTCGTAACAAAAATATCCTTTGGTTTCTTTAACATTGTACGCCGCGAGATATTTGCTATAGCTAAACCCCGGGGCTAAGTAGTTTACTATATCTAAAAACTTTAAGTCGCTAGTGGCAATACACATAAAATTATTATTTCGCTTGACTAAAAATTTGAAGTCTTCCCCCATGAAATATCGGATGAGATACGGTTTGATTACGTTCACGTCATATTTACGCGAATTGAAACCTAACACCTGTAGCTGCCCCAAATAACCCTCTAATCTACCAAGGAGCCCGTCTGAATTACCGATCGTCTCTAAAGCCTTGAGTTGGGTGCAAACGTCGTCAAAATACGCACGCAGAATCTCATAAGAGGCCGCGGCAATTTTGAGCAGATGGTCAGCCATCGTATTGACCAACTCCTGTGGATCACCCGTTGTGATAAAACACACGGGGGCTTCAAAACCGGGGACGTTAGAAGCCACCGAACACGACAGGGGCACGTGTTTGGCTGTGTAGGTAGTGGCATTACCACTGGGCACTACAGTGTTCTCAAAAAAACTCTCGTAGTCAAACGTGGCGCGATACGGGAAGACGAATTTTGTGTCTACGTCTATCCCCTCCTCCTTGATTAAGTCCCAAATGGTCTCTGGGGGATTATACACACCACCGCTAAATGTTTCTCTTCGCTTAGAGCCGGTACAGCGATTTTCATGGCGCGCCATAAGCCAATACTCCTGCCACAACTTACCGCAATCGGGACACGAAAAAGAGTTACTGGCCCTATCAATTTGTGCTATGTACATGAAATGGTTCTTAAACATTAAAAGACGCAACGTGTCTGGAAAAGTGTCGCTACCTCTAAGTTTGGGGGTCAGGTTTTCCTCGTCGTCAAATTCAAAAACGTCAATATTTACGTTAAAACATTTTTCTAATTTTGGCATATCGATTAAACTAACCCCGGGGAAATCGACGAGGGACCTAAGTCCCTGCTGTGTTTGCCACTGTTCGACTAGCCGGCGCGTCGGTGTTCTAAAGTTCTTAACGGCACCACCCCTAAAAACGGCTAGACATCTAAAAAAGCAAAAGTTATCACTGAATGGTTTGGAGTTTGAGTCGTGTTGTAGTGTATGGATGTGGTTATTGTCTGTGATGAAAGAGGGAATGTCTTGTATGCAGCAGCAGATGGGAAAGTCTTGTATATGGTACAGATAGAACGATGTCGCTGGGATGGCTTCGACAAAGTATTTTGTGTTTGGTCTATTTAACTGTGCTTGTGTGACAATATCGCTATCGTGTAACTGTGAGAGAAAAGCTTTGAAATCTGTGATGTTGTTGACTAAGTGTGGCTGATCTAAGACGACTATGTTATTCGAGGAAGCGTGAAAGAAGCGAAGGTCATTTGTTTCTCTGTGTCTCAAGATGATGTGAAAACTGTAGTTTATTTTGAATCTTTTTGTCTGTTGTGTAAATACAGGGAGCAAGAGACGGTCCCAGTCCATATTTTCTGTTGGTCTGTGAAAAAAAGTGAATGTGGACAGATATTTATGTTTATTAGAGTGTTTTAATTGCTTGCCAGTTATCGATGTAGATTTGTTTTATGTCAGCCTGTAAGTCTTCTAAAGAGTCTTCTTCTGACGACAAGTGGGGTTTTTAAATATAAGTTTGGGTGCTGGTCATGGGGCGTTTCTTGGTCTGGCCTGTTTTTGGTGGGTGGGATGGGGTGGGGCTTGTTGAATAGGGGGCTCTTGGCAGTGTCGAAGTTGTTGGTGTTCTCGGCGATGGTGTGCTCCCTGCTGCAGCATCTGTTGGTGCCCCGATCTCGATGATGATGATGTGTCTGTTGCTGTCTGTTGGTGCGCCGATCTCGATGTTGTTGTGACATCTGTTGTGGCACCTGATGTTAGTGTCTGTTGGTGCCCCGATGATGATGCTGGTTGGTGGGTTGATGATTCGGCGCCTGCTGGGGCACCTGATGTTGGTGCTGTGGGATATGAGGTCGAAAGCTGGTTAGGGGGGAGGTGTTGTTGTTTTATGTGGGCCCGTAAACTGCTGCGTCGGGTGAATTGTTTCCCACAAATGTCACAGTTAAAACCAGGCATTGAGTGGACTGTCTTTATGTGCTGTGTTAAATTGTCAAGGCGGGTAAATGTTTTGTTGCAGCGGGGACACGTGAGACTGTGCCCTGGTGCAGTGGTGGCCCCCGCTGAGGGGTTTGTAGCGGACGCCGTTGCAGTGGTGTTCCCCACTGGCTTGTCTATAGCGCCCGCCGTTGCAGGGGTGGTCCCCACTGAGTTGTCTATAGCGCCCGCCGGTGCAGTGGTGGTCCCCAGTGGGACGTTTATAGCGGCCCCCGGTGCAATGGCTTCCGCTGTGGAGGATCTCGGAGCCGCTGGGCCATGAAAGACCTCAATATGTTGTTGGAGTGCATCACGACTTGTGAATATTTGAGGACACACACGACAGGGGTGTGTCGGTGCAGCATGTACTGTCCGCATATGTCTCGTTAGGTTGCTTTGACGAGTAAAAGATTTGCTGCATTGGCCACAAGTATAGTCTTGAATTGCTGACATTTCTGTGAAATAGAAACGAAAACACATTACTGACACATAAAATTAAATACAACGAGAGAGAGAGAGCGATAGAGAGAAAGAGAGAGAGAAAGAAAGCCAGAGAGAGAGAGAGAGAGACAGACAGAGAGACAGAGAGAAGAGAGAGAGAATAAACACAGTGTTATTTCTTATTCTATGTGAAAGAAATTACCCCGCGCGCGCGCTGTGCAAAGATATCGATTAAAAAATCCAGCCTGCGCGTGACGACCTGCTCTGTCGTTTAAGAAACTTTAAGAATGTTTCGATACATTTATTGTTAAGTTTATTATCTCTATATTTTTTTACATGTATAGTACTGTTAAAAAATATGCTATGTTCTCTTTAATTTCTTTATTATGTTTAGTTTGTAGAAATGTACCATCAGTTGAAATCCAGGCTGAATAAATGTCTAGCAACAAGGATAAGCGTTAGTCTTTTTTTCCTAGTACATAATCGGTTAAGTCTTATCAAAAAAAATATGTTATGTTCGGATTTAACAGACAACAATTTAGTCTCAGAGTTAACATTTTAACAGATAACAATTTAGTATCTGAGTTAACATAAAACACATTGTTATTAAGCTGAGTTAACATCTTAACAGATAACAATTTAGTCTCAGAGTTAACATTTTAACAGATAGACTATTTTGAAACAGATTTTTAGCAACACGGGCTAGCGAAAAATCGAATGCACAGATATATCTTTTTGTTTAAATATTTAATACAACACACGCATAACGAAAACACTTATATTTTTAAAGATATACATCCTAACACAACACACGCATAAACAAACAACTAAACCTTTTTATAATTTTATTTAACAGAATTATTTTAACAACCTAACACAGAGTACCGAATACACAAACACATACACACACACACACACACACACACACACACACGCATAAACAAGCAACTAAACCTTTTTATAATTTTATTTAACATAATTATTTTAACAACCTAACACAGAGTACCGTGTACACACACACACACACACACGCGCACACACACACACACACAGAGACAGACGCATAAACAAGCAACTAAACCTTTTTATAATTTTATTTAACATAATTATTTTAACAACCTAACACAGAGTACCGAATACACACACACACACACACACACACACACACACACACACACACACACATACACACACAGAGACACACGCATAAACAATCAACTAAAACTTTTTATAATTTTATTAAACAGAAATAATTTAACACCCTAACACACGAAAAACATATTTTTAAAGTTATTTATGGTGTCCTAACACAACACACGCATACACAAACAACTAAAACTTATATATTCTCTAAATAGAAATAATTTTTTTAACATCTTAACAAAACATACGAATGAAACAGAATAACTTACTTTTAGTTGTCTTGTTTTCGGAATTTCTTGATCTCAACGTCTGATTTTTTTCTTCAAAAAGACTGATCCGATCTGAGCGGTGGCTGGTTACAGAATGAGATATCTAAATCATTTCTTCCTTATATCAAAAGATTTTGAGACAAACACTAGTGTGAATACAGAGAGATTCGGATGTGTATTCATCCGCGCGCCAGGTTTAAGGAGCGATTCGGTTCGAACGTCCGTGGTACGTTCGCTGTTTAATTACAGGACATCTATGTTTATCCACCTGTTATTACTGGCAAACAGTTGCCTGTAAATTATCACGTACCGACAAGAAATAACTCACCAATGTTTAATTACTGTCCAGGTGTTATGAAAAAAGAGTTTATCGGATGGTAATAAGATACCTAAACAAACAGCACTGTTGCTCATTCGTCGTTCGTTTGCCACGGCTCATTATCGATGAAAATCGACAATTCGTTTACACAGACACAGCTGTTTTATAACTTGACTCGAGTTGTACCATAAGCAAACATTTGTGACACGTCCCACCATAAAATTAGCAAACATTTTGTTTGTGATACGGACAGATGTCTGGTTGTCGAGAAAGAAAAGGCATTAGCCGTATTTTAACATCGGTTTACAAAAAAATATCTAACAAGTATGTTGAAATAAACAAGAAAAGGTTATGAGAAACACAGACAAGTTGAGAAAGAGAGAGAGAAAGAGAGAGAGAGAGAGAGAGAGAGAGAGAGAGAGAGAGAGAGAGAGAGAGAGATAGAGAGAGAAAGAGAGAGATAGAGAGAGAGATAGAGAGAGAGACAGAGAGATAGAGAGAGAAAGACAGAGAGAGATAGGATAGAGAGAGAGAGCGATAGAGAGAGAGAGACAGAGACAGAGACAGAGACAGAGAGAGATAGAGACAGAGAGAGATAGAGACATTTTTAGACTAAAACATTAAAGGAGAGAGAGATAGAAAGACAAAACAAAAAAGCGATATTTATGCTAACTTTTAACACACGAATTTGTTTAAAAGTGTATGTTGTCGTATTCTTGACCAGTGATTCTTACGTTTTTTTATTCTCAATATATGTTGATTGAGTTCTTACATTTTTTTATTTTATTTTCTCAATGATTCTCAAATTCTTGATCAGTGGTTCTCAATACATGTCGGTGTCTGGGGTTCTTACATTTTTTTTATTTTCACAATGTTTTACACTTCCCAAATTCTTGATCAGTGGTTCTCAATACACGTTGGTTGAGTTCTTATATTTTTTTATTTTATTTTCACAATGATTCTCAAATTCTTGATCAGTGGTTCTCAATACATGTCGGTGTCTGGGGTTCTTACATTTTTTTATTTTCACAATGTTTTACACTTCCCAAATTCTTGATCAGGGATTCTTACGTTTTTTTAATTCTCAATACATGTTGGTATCAGAGGTTCTTACATTTTTTTTATTTTATTCTCACAATGTTTTACACTTCCCAAATTCTTGATCAGGGATTCTTACGTTTTTTTTTTAATTCTCAACACATGTTGGTATCAGAGGTTCTTACATTGTTTTATTTTATTCTCACAATGTTTTACACTTCCCAAATTCTTGATCAGTGGTTCTTACAATGCTTGATTCTCACGTTACTCCAAAGGTTATCAAATTCTTGATTCTCAATACATGTTGGTTGAGTTCTTACATTTTTTATTTTATTCTCACAATGTTTGATTCTCACGTTACTCCAAAGGTTCTCACAATGTTTGATTCTCACGTTACTCCAGTGATTCTCAAATTCTTGACCCGTGGTTCTCACAATGCTTGATTCTCACGTTTTGTTGGAATCTCACAATGTGTAGGGTTTTTGATATAAAATAACTGGTTGTAAGTTTGATCTATCATTCTTATCAATGGACCCAAGGTTTGTACATCCTTTTACCTGTTTAATCTCAGGCCCTAGTTCTAGTGGAAAGAGTGTTTTTGTCCAGCGTTTCCTAACACATATCAAAGATATGGTCACAGTCGTACCCGATGAGATTATTTGGTGTTACGGGGAATGGCAACCTTTATACAATTCCATGACTGGAGTTCAGTTTATTGAAGGACTACCCGATATTGAGCAGTGGACAGGTGATAAGAGCCGGTTGGTAATTATCGATGATCTCATGAACGAAACAGACGAACGTGTAACTAGTTTATTTACAAAAAAGTCTCATCATAAAAATATAAGCGTATTTTATCTCGTGCAAAATTTATTTGGCAAGAACAAAGAACACAGAACCATTAGTTTGAATTCTCATTACATTGTGCTTTTCAAAAATCCACGCGATGGATCGCAGATTGTTAATCTAGCCAAACAGATGTACCCAGGTCAAACTGGATATGTTCAGGATAGTTTTAAGGACGCAACCTCAGTCCCACACGGCTATTTGCTAATTGACCTCCGGCAAGACACACCAGATAATCTAAGGCTTCGTTCAAGAATCTTCCCAGAGGAGCAACATATTGTTTACGTACCCAAGTAAAATGGGAGAAAAAGTAAAAAAACATGCTGATATGTTAAAATTTCTAGGTACAGCCAAACCACCAGTCATCAAGGCTGTTATGAAAACCGCATCACCCGAGCTGGTAGGAACACTCTGTGAATGTTGTCACAACGTATTAAAAGGTAACGTTACACTAACTCTCAATCAGAAGAGACGTATGCGTCGTTACAAAAACATCCTGCGATCCCTTACCAAGAAGAAAATCTCGCTCAAAAGACGAAAACAATTTTTACAAACTGGAGGTTTTTTAAGTGTGTTGTTAAAACCTTTACTAGCTGTACTAAGAGGTTTTTTGTAAAATGGCTAAGAAAATGGTTTTGATGGATCCTCGTTTGTTAGAAAAACCTTATAGACCACCCGATGCTCTAAGAGATAACTTGGGAGAATTGGACACTCAAATGCAACTAGTCTTGGATCGACAAGATCTGCCAATCGGTGACAAGGCTAGACTCTATCAACAAACATTACAGCGTTATTTGACTCGACTAGAACAGTACAGCCACGTACCTCTAGGTCTCGTGGATATTAAACAACCACCACAAACCAACGAACAACCCACTGTACTTAAAGAGGAGGTCGTCGACAAAACACCTCAGTCACCACCCGTCACACCCACTAATCGAAAAAAGGTGGCTAGTAAAGTGCGAGAAACATCGTCGTATTCGCTCAGAAGAAGGAAAAAGACGCCAAAGTGGGAACCATGGCCAAAGAAGTGATTTTAAAACGACATTACTACGACCCAAAACGAGCCGGAGCTTATGACGGAATCGCCCCCTTACAACGTGCAACCAAACTTAGTCGTAAGAAAATTGAAGAGTGGTTAGGTCATCAAGACACCTACACCCTACACAAGCCGGTGCGCAGAAAATTTAAACGACGTACGACCATTGCAGGTGGTATCGACCAACAGTTCCAGGCTGATTTAATTGACTTGCGTGGTTTAAAGAGATTCAACGATGGGTATTCGTATCTAGTAACGTGTATCGATGTATTTAGTAAATTTGCTTGGGTTGTTCCTCTGAAAAACAAGACTGGGACAGCTTTAGTAGCAGCGGTAAAGACAATTTTTTAACAGTCGCAAACCGATAAATTTTCAAACAGACAAAGGCAGTGAGTTTGTCAACAAAACATTCTTAAAGTTTCTTAAAAACGAAAAGGTCCATTTCTTCACTACGGAGAATGAAGACACAAAAGCAGCTATCGTCAAACGGTTTAATCGAACCCTCAAAGAAAAAACGTGGCGTTACTTTACCAAAACCAACAGTCTTCGCTACGTCGACGTGATACAACAACTGGTCCACAACTACAACAATTCGTATCATCGGAGTATTAAGATGACGCCGGTGGAAGTTACCCCGAGCAATCAAGAAGAAGTGTGGCGTACTTTGTATTCGACCCCTGACGTCGTCGGTAGAAAAGTCTATTTAAAACCTGGTGATCGCGTGCGGATCGCCCAAGCCAGACAAACTTTTAAAAAGGGTTATACGCCGGCGTGGACAGAAGAGTTGTTTACGATCAGCCGACTAAACCAAACAAGACCGGTTACGTACATCCTTAAAGATGATTCGGGTGAGGAATTGAAGGGTTCTTTTTACCAAGAAGAATTGCAACGAGTCGGCGACAAGATAGTTTATCGAATCGAGTCCATTTTGGAGGAACGCCGCGGTGGCAGGGGTGTAAAAGAATATTTAGTCAAATGGTTCGGTTATAACTCGTCATTCAACAGCTGGATTTCGTCCAAACAACTAGCGAGATATCGAGACTGATGGATATTGAAGAAGACGTGAGCACCCCAGTTTTGAGGCCACCCCCTCCCAAGACCGCGAGAACCTCGTTCTGGCCTTTTTTTGGGAAACTAGTTCCGCGACTAGAGATCGTTTTCATCTGTCAGATGATCGTTATATATGTCGTCATCGGTGTCTCATTATTCAATCTGAGTCGGAGCAACGCAGAGGGACCAGACGGCAAGTTTTGGATCGCTTTAATGAGCAGTTGTCTAGGTTACATGTTACCTAACCCCAAGATAGGATGAGTTTTTACGTGACTTTACCCAGCAATGCCTCGATGAAAATATACCCAAACAATAACGCCGGTCACTTTTTCGTCAAATTGCCACAGACTATAGACTTGAGTTCGCGTTACGAGGTTGGTTTGGTTGAGATTCAATTTCCCAAAAGTTTTTTTAACGTACTAGAGGATGATGTATGGATACATTACTTTCACAACAAAGAAGATGAGTCTATACTACTCACGTTACCCGCTGGTCTATACACGTCACCCGACACGCTAATCGACGAGTTGAATCGTTTGCTTTTAGCCACGGATGTGGCTGAAAAAGCCCGAGTTAGATTCCATTTTAACAATAATAAGGCCACCTTGAATCTGTATGATCCGGAGGTTGAAGTTAGAATTAGCGAGACGTTGAAACACATGTTAGGTTTTCCTGCGTCGCTCGCCACAGACATTGACTGTTACGGTATATGTTATTAACACCGTCTGCTAAAGGTTAGCAGACGTGCAATTGTAAAGGTTAAGACATTTAATATATGGCGATAGATGTTTCAAGTATTGAACGCTCCATACACGATCGATTATGACGTGTCTAGCGTTGTTTGGGTCACAGTCGGTAACTAGGAGACGCTACCCTTTGTTACTTGACCGCCAAGCTGAATAGCTGCGTTTTTCTAACCTTCCAATTCAATGGCATGATATAGCCATTTATATGTGCATTTATGATGGACCAGGGTCAGTCCTAGAACTCTATATGAGAGGAAACTTACGGAGGTTAGTGTTTAACTAGAATCCTCAGAAGGAGGAGAATAATCGTCAAATTCGTATGAATATTCAGACTCGCAGTCTCACTGTCGGCAGGTAGCCATGTCTAGCTGCGCGTGCATATAGCTGTGATGTTCTGACGACAATACTGCATTGTATCCTTAAACGGACATTGACACGTAAACCAGCAGTCTACGTTATTGATTAATTTATGCATGACTTATACGGACTTATGTTCTGCCCCTATTTGAAATGATCATCCTGTGTGTACATGTGATTAAATATTACGGACTCAACCTGAAGGCATTAATTACTTCATTAATGTTGCTGAGTTCAAGTTACATTAATTACTTCTTCATACCATGCTACTGAGTTGTATGAACGCTTCACCCTAATTCGCGTAATGATAGACCAAGCACGATGAACAAGAGATCACTAAAGTAACCATACTCAGTGCATGATCTTCAACCGGCAAATAACTCAGCAACAAAAATTTAACAATAATAAGGCCACCTTGAATCTGTATGATCCGGAGGTTGAAGTTAGAATTAGCGAGACGTTGAAACACATGTTAGGTTTCCTGCGTCGCTCGCCACAGACATTGACCCAATACTACGAGGTGAGACTGAAGTGCAAATGGATAGCGACATGAAAAATGTATACGTGTACTGCGATCTCGTAGCGGCGAGACCGGTTGGAGATGCCTCTGTCCCTTTGTTACGGATTGTGCCTATTTTGGATAGGACTAATGCTTCTGTTTTCAGGATTTACGACAAACCCCACTACGTACCCCTGAGCCGTTTTTCGTTTGACGCGGTGGAAATCCTTTTAACTAACGATCAGGGTAAGACAATCCCATTCACTAGCGGAGCTTCGGTGTTGACACTACACTTCCGAACTCACAGACGGTTTGAATTTGACTAGAAAAAATGGTCAGACACGTACCCATCCGACGAAACCCCAAGATGTATGAGGAGTTTTACTGCAACCAAGCTGGCCATGGGATGCCAGTGTTTATCGGAGGCAGAAGTCAAAGAGGACATGGTTTGGGTAGTTTTTTCGGCGGGCTCGGTCGTATGGTTCTCCCGTGGTTAAAAACTGGAGGCAAAGCTTTACTCAGAGAAGGGCTTGGGACCGGTCTACAGGTCGCGAGCGATGCGTTAGCCGGCAGAAATGTTGGCGAGGCATTTCGTGAACGAACGAAAGAATCTGGTCAACGTTTATTACAGGGAGCGGTTGAACACCTCACCACTAACCAATCGGGTAGCTATTCTTAGAAGAAGAAAAAGAAAAACGAGAGCTGCCCCACCTGGCGAGCCGAAACGCATAAAACGCCGTAACCGAGCTCGACCTTATCATTCTCACCAGAAGAAGCGAAGGTACTCTGATATATTTGAATGATGGCGCTTATTCACCCCAACTCGTGCGAGTGTCTTCACAGTGGTCTAGATTTGTTTAGCGTACCACCAACGCAGACAGCCGTAGAAGAGGGACAATTTGTGGAGATACATCCGTTGGCCGCCTTAGCCCCCGGAGCCCCGGTGGAATTTGTAATTTCGGGAAACGGTGAAGAATATCTAGATTTGTTCAATACTTTTCTGCACGTGCGCGCCAAAGTTACGTTAGCTAATGGCGGTGCATTACCCGTTGACGCAGAGGTGGCCCCGATCAACTATTACCTGCACAGTTTATTCTCCCAAGTCGACGTTTCACTGAACGATACGCTGATTACACCCAGCGAGAACACCTACCCTTATAGAGCTTACATCGAAGCCACGTTGAATTACGGGGAGGAACCCAAACGAGGTCATCTGACATCGGCTCTGTTTTACAAAGACACGCCAAATTTTATTACGGACACAATTGGTGACAATAACAACGGGTTACGACTGCGTCGACATATAGCGGCTGGTTCTCAGGAGATTGATATGATGGGTCGTTTACACTCAGATATCTTTGCTCAAGATCGTTACCTGTTAAATGGTGTGACAGTTAAAGTAAAACTCACTCCGTCTAAAGATGCCTTCAACGTGCTGGGACACGACCACCGCTGGATATAAATCTATTATAACTTATGCGGCCTTGGTTGTCCGGAAAGCTAAATTAAATCCCGCCGTCTCGCTAGCCCACGAGAAAGCCTTGGTGCGAGGTAATGCCAAGTACCCCTTGAAACGAGTTGTACTAAAAACTTTCTCTATCCCTAGAGGTATGCTATCGCACATGCAGGATAATCTGTTTCTCAGTCAAACACCTACACGGATCGTGATTGGACTAGTCACTTCGTCCGCTTTTAACGGGTCGTACACGGCTAATCCGTTCAATTTCGCTACCTTTGGTCTGATATATTTGAACGTCAGCGCGGACGGCAGAACCATCAGTGGCAAGCCTTTGTCCATGGATTATGAACACAACCAGTACGTGAGAGCCTTCTTCGCGACGAATCTAGCTATGGGACTGGTTGGTAAAGACGCCGGCAACGACCTCGAGTATAGACATTTTAAGCACGGTTACGCCTTATACGCCTTTGACCTCACCCCCAGTCTACTAGACGGTGACCAGTTTGAGATGGCCAAGTCGGGCCCAGTCTCAGTAGAACTTAAATTCGCCGAGGTCACACCCGAACCATTACAGGTTCTCGTCTACGCCGAGCAAGACTCGATCTTGGAGATCTCGAAATCGCGCCAAGTTTTGACAGACTACACCACTTAAACAATGAACACAGACGAGATACGCACCATCCTCCTGTCGGACATATTTGTTAAACGAACTGGGCTCGTTAAAGTGTTAGCTCGTGACCAATTACCTCTACGCATCGACCCGACCAAGACGGCTGCTTTCGTCATCAACACTGATCCTAGCTATCGCCCCGGTGACCACTGGGTCGCCCTATATTATAATGGGCTTGGTACTTTTGAATATTTTGATTCTTTTGGCCTACCACCTACACACTCGGACTTGATTAATTTTATAAACAGAAACTCTACTCGACCTGTTAACTACAACACCAGACATTTACAAGATGTAGTCACCAACGTTTGCGGGCTCTACACCATTTATTTCATCTTGATCAAAACACGAGGTGGTACTATGCAGCGGGTCCTACTACCATTTCGGCTAGACAACACGCCAACGATCGATTAATTACGCGCTTAGTCAGACCCTGGCTAGTGAAACTCAACCCCACTTTGATAAAAAAAAGGACGAAATCAATAGACAGGTGTATTTTTTCCCTCACGACAATACAGCCATGTGTCGTTGTTCCCACGCAATACATCGACGAATCACGTCCTGCCTAACACACGCTCGATGTTCGACGAATCAAATCCTAGCTAGGGTACGCTTAAAAACCCAGATTATACGATATAAACACTTGGAAGACACTTTATTAACACACTAGATACATCTCGTTGAAAATGACTGCTCCCACCAACTGGGTCTACATCAAGAGAAGTGATGAAATGCTTAAACCTTTGGCTAGTGGTCTGAAGGCTGCGTCTGTAAGTGTTTACCGAGGTCAACCTTTACTACACGTGCGAAGATATTTTGGTGAATCCTACCTCAAATTTCCGACCAAACACGGCATTACGTTAACTCGACCCGAGTTTGAACATTTCTTAACGTTACAGAACGAAATCCTCGCCGAATTTGACCGATTACAGCCACCAAGCACGGATACCTATCCTACTAACACTACCACGTTTGATCAGTACATCAATTCCAGCTGTTACCAACCAATAGAACCGAGTTGGTTTCCTACCACAGACCTGGCCGATGTCCTATCCCCGAAGAAGCCTTCCACTAACCTGTTTGACGAAATCATGAAGTCTAGCTGTTGAGTATCCCCAGAACCGAGTTGGTTTCCTACCACAGACCTACCCGATGTCCCTAATCCACCACAGACGAAGAAGAAGCCTACCAAGCGGCTGAGAGTTGCCCTTTAGTATTTGAAAAAATAAAAAACTATATTAACTAAACCGCTTTTTTGTTACCTATATATCGTCTAATTGTTTGTCTAAATGTTTGTATAACTGTTTGTCTAACTGTTGTATGTCTAAATGTATATGTATATATCGTCTTCTTATTATGTAAATATATATTTTCCTATTATCTAAAAGTCTAAATGTTGTTTGTCTAACACAGCCACTACCTAAGTTCGCTATACTAAAAACAACAATATATAAAAAAACCACCATCTTCTTGTTATCTAAAAATACCCCTTCTTGTTAGCTCAAGTCCGCCATCTTGCCACATTTTCGTTATATAAAAAGTCATGCAATACAACAACCTACTTATCTCCCCCTTGTTATCTCAAGTCCGCCATCTTGTCCCTCCTCTTCTTGTTATCTAAAAATAACCTCCCCTTGTTATCTCAAGTCCGCCATCTTGCCCCGCCTCTTCTTGTTATCTCCCCCTTGTTAGCTCAAGTCCGCCATCTTGACCCATATAACCTCCCCTTGTTACCTCAAGTCCGCCATCTTGACCCATATAACCTCCCCTTGTTAGCTCAAGTCCGCCATCTTGCCCCTGCAGCGCTCCTGCAGAATTTTTGCTATATAAAAGTCATGCTCCTGCAGGTGCTCCTGCAGCGCTCCTGCAGAATAATACCTAAGTCCAACATTCACTACTACTGAGGCGTCCCTAAACTCTCATTCCAACCAGATGGAATTCTTCAGTTTTTTTTGTACAGGAAAATAAAATTACATTCATCATCATCACGCTTCAGCTGTCCGAGGAACATAGGCCTTCAATAACCTCGTGTTATGTCTTCCTGTCACGTGACATCAGCTCTCCATGACTTCCTAATCTGTTATACCTGTTTCCAGGTCTCCTTCTACCTCTCATACCCTGGGCATTCAAGAACAAGGACTGCCAGGTAATACTATCGATAAGTTTTGAAATGTATGACGGTATTGCCTCCCCTGCTTTGCAGTAGTGGTCCAAAAGTGGCCAAAACAAGAGTATCTATTATAGGCTTCAATGGAGTCTATCTTTACACAAGATTACTCTTGCCAGAAATGTAGATAGAAGAGTAGTGAAGCTTCTACCACAAAGGAGTCTTCACAAGATATTCAGATAAGCGAAAACAATGCTGGCTGTTGCCGAGCACGTTAATTCTGTAATCTGCCGACAACTTCTGTGAAGAATTTAAACAATAGTTTATTCTAGCTCGTTAAGCCTCAACTCCTGAGTTAATCAGTGGAATTATTATTATAATACAGCTCTGTTTAGAATGTGTGTTTAGTAACTTTTACTGAGACAAACATGTAGTACATTTAAAATGATTGAATCGAAGTTAAATTGATATAATTACAAATAACAAAATTGAATAATCACTTTAAGTTTAACAGTTTAAAAGAAAGGAATAATAGTTAATTACAAAATAAAGTTTTCATCACTCGGGTGATGGTTTTTTTTTATAAGAGGTTCAAGTGGCAGCATATGGGTTAACTTAGCTGCCAGTAACGATTCTGATCCTCCTCCTCCTGATGAGTTGGTTTTCTGTACACTGCGTTCACTCGTCTCTGGTCAAGGTTCGTAGGGTGAATCTCGTTTCCCAGGAAAGTCTAGGAGAGTCTTCAAAGCTGGTCTTCCGTCTTAAAGCGTAACCACTCATCCCTTCTTGTCACAGAAATGGTCCTTTTTGCTGGTACCACCAATAACTGGTAATAGAAATAGAAACGAAACGCTGTTCTGAATATGGCGTTTTCGGACACATAGTTATGTGCCCCCCTCTTCTATTCGACCATCCCATATCTGAATTTACCCTAGATAACAATTAAATTTAATCCCTTGGATAAAACTTTCTTTAGATTTAAACTGAATAGCTTTAGCTTTAAATTACATTTAAATGAAAAGGTTAAACGTACAGATATAATATGTTTTATATTTACATCTCCACTGTTTGAAAAGTGTTCACAATATAAATTCATTTATATTTTCTTTATATTTACACTTGTTGAAAAGTTTGAAATTTCTATTAATTTTAACATGAATATGTTTTTTTGTTTACATTTACACTGAGTGAAAAGCTTTGAAACTGTAAGAATTATTCTTAGAATGTACATCATTTCAGTCATCTTTCCCTCCTTGCTCCCTATGGAACCTAGAACTATTTTATGCTTTTAGTTCTCTTTATGAAACTATCAAAAAAACAATCACCAGCCCATGCAGTGGTGGTTCATGAATCATCATTCTAGATACTGAGGTTGCCAGCCTCAAATGACTTGGGCGTCCTAGCTTGCAGTGAAGGAATATATATATATATATATATATATATATATATATATATATATATATATATATATATATATATATATATATATATATATATATATATAAATATATATATATATATATATATATATATATATATATATATATATATATATATATATATATATATATATATATATATATATATATATATATATATATATATATATATATATATATATGTGTGTATGTATGTTAGTTCACATGTTAGTAATAAAATATAGAATGAAAAATGCACAACTTACACCAATCTTGGCTCACAGGCGTTATTGCTCAGAGGACTTAAAAAAGGCACTGGCAGCTGCTTTCTTTCACGTTTACTGTGGGTCGTTAATTTTAACTTCAATTCCCTCTGACTCCGTGTCTTTCTTCAGTTTCCTAATGCCGGTGTTCCTTATTTAAATGTAGAGATTTCCTGTGCTTTGTAAGTCTTATTTGGTTCTCCAATAAAAGATCTGGTTAACAAAAGGAATTATGAATCTAGTCTTCACTATGGCGAGGTTTTAAGTTGTCTTGGCGAGAGTGAAATTTACAGTGAAATAAAACTGCAAAATGGTCAGACTATATTCCTATCATCCCACGCCTTCGTTTGTTATGGAGTTAAATAAACGCTCCAATCATATTCAAAAAGGTCTGGTGTGGTACTTTCAAATTATTTCCGACATGGAAAACTTTTGCAAATGTCACGTCTCCCATATATGATAATATGATGTCCGATGCCCTTGTGTACAAACTTACAGGTAGATCGGTGGACATACATGACAACATGGGTAAGCTGTAATACGTATTACTTTATTAGAACGTAATGTTGTCATAACAAGGTAGCCCGGAAGCGATTATGTCATACTTGTCTGCCCATATGTGTCACACAGACAGTAATCTTGTTACCTGTCGTATGCGTACGCAAAACTCCGTGTCTGCCCATCTGGATTACCAACCGAGTCGTATTATCAGCGGTTCAATCTAAACACGCCGACGACTATCTGTTCTCAGTTGCTTCACCGCAAGCTAGGATGAGCGGGTAAGAAACAGGTGACATCACAGAGAGGAGTGTCAACAAATGTTTGCACCTACAAAATATTTGCCACACAAGCAAAAAAAGAAAGAAAGAAAAGTGCGATAATTGACAGCACATAATAAAAATCAGTACCACAAATGTACCGATACTGCCGGAGAGAAACAAAGGTCGATAGGGGCCGATCCGTTTTGTCACAAAATGGTATGACAAAGTCACAAATGTTGAACTGATGACAAGAGCCAGACAAGTGCTGGTGGAACAAGAGTTGAGAAGAAGACGCTGGCGATGGATAGGACACACATTGAGGAAACCTGTTGATAGCATTACACGGCAGTCCTTGTTTTGGAATCCACAGGGAAAGAGAGGCAGAGGCAGACCAAAAAACACATGGAGAAGAGAGCTAGATACAGAAGTGAAAATTATGAGGAAAACATGGAAAGACTTTGAGCGGATGGCACGTGACAGGAGGACTTGGCATGTGTTTGTTAAAGACCTATGCTCCTTGGGGAGCTAAAGGATATTGATTGATCGAAATTTCCTCAGTGAGTGCCCCATCCATTATCTACGTCTTCTCCTCATGTATTGTTATACTGTAACTTGTCTGGTTTATGCCATCAGTTCTAAAAGACATCTTGACGTTACACGTCAATCGCTTTATCCTACGCAGACCCATTTATGAAAGTCTGTAGCTTTATGGCTGCTGTTGTTGTTGTTCTCCATGTTTCACAGCCATACAATAAGACTGACTTGACATTTGAGACGAATATTCTTATTTTTATCTTGGACTTCATTTCTCTCTATGTTTCCCAATGCAAAGAAATCTACTCTAGTCTTTAGTATTCTTATTTTGATATTAGCTTTGGTTTGGTTTGGTTTAGTTTGGTTTGGTTTGGTTTGAAGGTTTATCTTCATTGCACACGGACAACTCCATCAATGCTCCGATCTCCTCCATTAGATCACACAATGAGGATCTCAGCACAGTGCACGAACTCCGTAGCACCGGCAAGAATCCCAATGAGTGTATATAGGAATCACACATTCTATAAATTGCTGTGGTGGGTAGGTTTATTATTTTTAAATTGTGCCAGGGCTGTGACCTTATGGCCAACACTTTACGATTTCAAACTGCCGTCGTATTTTTTATCGTGCGCAGCTTGCACACAGGACCTCTGATGCAAACACTGATGCAGTAAGGCTGAATACAACACTGGTGTGGAATTATACAAACTCTGTGTGTTGTGGGTAATCTGTTCTGGTCACCACTGATACCTGCTGGTGGTTCACTACTGATACAGGTATACTGCTATGGTGGTAGTGGCTGGGGATGTAGACATAGCGCGAATGCGTGTTGGAAAGTTCGACAAGGTAGACATCTGTGTGGTAGTACAGACTTGCATCACAATACGTAACAGATGGGAGTGTGTAGCTTTCATCGCAGATAGAAGTGTAGATGTTATGTTGATGGAACCATATATCATACGTGTCCTAGGCATGGAGTCAAAAATATAGATGAACAGCTGTAGACTTGTTTTCACTATTTATTATAGTCACAGCAACACAAAACGTAGACGAGTTCATATAAGCATGACACAGGAACATGGCGGACGTGAAGACAGTTCATTACGATTGCATGGAAAAAATTTCAATAAATATTCATATCAATATGTTGCTGACTCCAATTTATCTAACATTCCACTACTAGCAGAAAAACATCCATCAGTTTCATTCTGACTTCAAAATGTCAGATATCTTCTTAAGTCTCCCGTCGACCCCAAACCTGGCGGGCGACGAAATAGCATAGTCCATCCCTCTAGTCGGACGAATCGACAAAGATCTGTCCTTTCGAAGATAGTCTTATAACAATAATGGTACCACTGACTCAGCGCGTCAGGTACTCCAAATAACTCCCTCGTACACCAGGCGAGTTTTCATTTCCACAGTCATAATAATAACAACTGGTAACTCATCTAGTCTTCCACTCCAGATGGTTACATTAGGCTCTATGAAACAGTAAACACTGTGGATTCCTCAAAACGTAGACCTACTTGTCCATGTACAAAATAGACCGCTAACATGCGGGTTTCATAATAATATCTGTTCTCCTGGGTTTCTGTGCAAATCTGAGACTAACAGTCTTAATTAGCTCCATCGAGCATAGCAAATAAAGTACTCTGCATTTCATACATCCTTGAGCTCTTTTCACGGTTTGACTCAAAATTATGTTCTGCAACCATTGCGAACGAAGGAAGTTTCAAAGTTCATTTTTACCTTGCTTCGAATTCCTATCACACATTAATAGCAACTGTCGCCTTCCTGACGAACAGAATAACACAGGGGAACCTTAAATAACAAGTGGAAGAGTTTCCATCCCCTAAAGTAAATGCAGAGAGAATAAACAGACGTCTTGTCTGGCAGAACCCAGTTCATCTTCTTCCCTCGCGCCCGGAAGTCTCTTTCCAAAAAAAAACCCCAGTCTGGGCATGCGCTAACGTTTAACCTCTGAACTATAATCAAGTGGGGCAACTACATATTTACTTTCACTCGAAGCAAAAAATGAGTATTCGCCCTTTGACTAGAGTTCTAACGAAAAATACCTTAGACCCAAAATCTTATTACCAAATATTTCCAAACATAAACAAGTATACAGAGAGACTAAATTACTAGCTAGGAAACTGCACGCAACAACCTCCTATTTTTTTCGCCCTTATCCGAGAAAGCAAGGCATCCGATCTCACTACCCAGGAGGCCAGGGGGGAGTATTTCATCATTTGGATCACTGGTTCTGAAAAACAATTTTCATAAATTATATCCCCTCAACTGGGAATCGAACCCGGTACCTCTAGAATTCGAGTCGGACGCCATACCTCTAAGCCACTCCGACCCCTAATTTTTAAAATTAATATTAATGTTGTCCCTCCAACTGTGTCCATATTGCTGCCAAGGTATATGCATTAATTATGTCGGGTAGGGAAAATGACAAAGCTCGATACAAGTGTACAATCTGTCCTGCTCAACTGTTAGGAAACATGTTAGATCATCAACAACGACAAACTCAATCTTCAGGCTTACACAAACTCATACTTGACTTTATTACATCCTGCTTATCCGATGGTCAGATGTAATGACAAATAAACATACACAGACGTGTACAACAGAGCAACCAGCAACGCTGGTAAAGATTTCAGAGAAAATAGTGAAAAGAATATCACCTAAAGACACAACCAGTCAGTGGTGTCAATGACGTTCTTGGCAGGAACCATCAAGGAAAGCGAGAAAAGGCAACCCGCAGAGAGTCTGTGGGCGATTTAAAGATGAGAGGTAAATATGGATATTGATGGTAGGCAGTTATTTCAACATCATCCTCGGAGGTAGAAAGGATGGATAATAATGATGATTATCTCTGTTTGCTTAGTACACTTAAATGTCTTTTATATAGACATTTTTCCATTCTCGGTTAGTGCCCTAGCATTTTTTCGTGAAATGAGTTCCAATGTGTACCGCTCTTTGAGATTTTGTCTTAAGAATATTGGTAAGACCTGGTACATGTCAGCTTTTTTTCGTTTTACTTGGAGTAATCGGAGTCTGTTGGCAGGTCAATGTATTCATCTGTGTACAGCTTGTGCATACTAGGGCTACTATAAGAATCCACAGCGCCATCTAACCCGAGATCTGTAAGCCGAATATAACTGAGCACGTGTTCATTTGTCAATAGTCTTTTTTGGGGGAGTGTGCTAAAATATTCGACAGTACGAATGGTCGACATTTTCATATACTTGATGACAGAATATTATTTTCTCCGCAAAATAAATAAATAAATTTGCCGTCACAAATTGTATTCTGTATTCAATTTCCCCGGAATGAGAAACACATTATACCTTCTTTTTGATTCAACTTTAAGTGAACCAATTTTAATTCGTATTTTTTAAAACTTTCTTCACAAAATCTCCAGGCAAATTTTAAATAATACTATGCATTATTTTATAAAATGGAAGTCAATACGTAATTGGCCAGGAGCTTTGGGAGTTCGTGGTTTGCAAAGCACGAAGGATGACAAGTTTTTTTCCCTTACGGCTTGTACAAATTGGAAAATGAGCGAGAGCAGCTCAGAAATAATGCACGATGTACGATACGAGAGCTCTTGGGGCATATTTGCTACGTGCACGAATTATTTAAACGGTAAATTTGATTTTTCTCTTTTATATCAGAGAGATTTCTTGCTGTAAATTCTGGTTGTTGTATAAGATAGTTGAATCGGTTCCAGGCGAGTTCTTTCTGTTCTCCCCCGCTATCTATCTATCTATCTATCTATCTATCTATCTATCTATCTATCTATCTATCTATCTATCTATCTATCTATCTATCTATCTATCTATCTATCTATCTATCTATCTATCTATCTATCTATCTATCTATCTATCTATCCATCCATCCATCCATCCATCCATCCATCCTTCCATCCATCCATCCATCCATCCATCCATCCATCCATCCATCCATCCATCCATCCATCTATCTATCTATCTATCTATCTATCTATCTATCTATCTATCTATCTATCTATCTATCTATCTATCTATCTATCTATCTATCTATCTATCTATCTATCTATCTATCTATCTATCTATCCCTACATCCATCCATCCATCCATCTATCTATCTATCTATCTATCTATCTATCTATCTATCTATCTATCTATCTATCTATCTATCTATCTATCTATCTATCTATCTATCTATCTATCTATCCCTCCCTCCATCCATCCCTCCATCCATCCATCCATCTATCTATCTATCCATCCATCCATCCATCTATCCATCCATCCATCCATCCATCCCTCCCTCCCTCCATCCATCCATCCATCTATCTATCTATCCATCCCTCCCTACCTTCTTCCATCTATCTATCTATCTATCTATCTATCTATCTATCTATCTATCTATCTATCTATCTATCTATCTATCTATCTATCTATCTATCTATCTATCTATCTATCTATCTATCTATCTATCTATCTATCCATCCATCCATCCATCTCTCCATCCATCTATCTATCTATCTATCTATCCATCCATCCATCCATCCATCCATCCATCCATCCATCCATCCATCCATCCATCTATCTATCTATCTAAGTCAACACAAGAGAGAGAGAACACAGAAAACGCCCAAGCGGCCCCTGAGCTCTTATCTCTAAACAGCCTGAATATTTCAGAGCTGAAGCAAGCACAAAGGGCCGATAAAACCCTAATGCCTTGCTTTTCTAAGTTGTATGGAAATTACTCCCATACTCCCCAGGAAGCATATTACAGGGAGGAAGGTTTGGTTTATAGACGAGTAGGGAATAAGATACAGTTAGTTGTCCCACTCCCATTTCGCACCCGCCTGATGCAGAAAATGCATTCCACCCTGCCCCATCCCATTACCTGTTCATTTGCCCTGGAGGAAAATGTATCTCTGAAACAATTCTGGCAAGGAATGCGAAAGGAAATTCGACAGTTCGTGAGAGATTGCTCGGTTCACCATCACCCGGACAACCAGAAGGATGAAAATGCACAGAAAGAGTTTCAGCAGAGTATCCAACACTCAGCGTGGGATAACTCGTACCTCCACTCAATATTTATGTGTAGTAAAACAGAGTTACGCCAAGCGCAGAAGGATGATATTACCCTTGCGCCATACTCTGAACAGAGTCGGATAGAAAGAACTCATGCTTCAGCTGGAACTTTCTACACCGAGGATGGCATTATTTATCGACGGACTAGGCAAGGTAAGCAGCTCTTAGTGCCCCTCCCATTAAGACCCTGCGTTATGAAAGCAGCTCATATATCTTCATCGGGGGAACATCTTCCAGTGGGTACCAGTATGCGTAATATTAAGGAGGATTACTTCTGACCCAACCGATGGAAAGACGTTCGTCAGTACGTATTAAACTGTTCACATTGCCAAGCGAGAATTTTTAACACTCGCCAACGAGATAATGAGGAGAAGAACACTGTTATTCAGAACAGTACGGGGAGAAGGCACACACTTCACAAGATTTATCTCTATCTCCCTGTCCCGTGTCATCGGCTCCTGGTTTTTTTATGTCTCCCTGTCCCGTGTCATCGGCTCAAGGTTTTTGAATCCCTTTTGTGACTTGGGAACCTCAGCCACATCTTATACATCAGCGGAAACTCAGATCTGACTTGGGAACCTCAGCCACATCTTATACATCAGCGGAAACTCAGATCTGACTTGGGAACCGGGGGTGGCCCAAGATATAATACATCTCTTTGCACACGTCAAGTAAATCGTACAGTTTTCTTGAATGTACATTCCTTTTACATTTAACGTCTGAACCGTTTCCGGTCTGACTATTCTTATTTCTATTTTTCCCGTTTGTCGGTTTTAAATGGGAAAAATACATATTAACTGACATACGTAATTTTAAGAAAACTTTAAAACTTCTCGAAAATACTGTTGCTCAAATACTTTCTTTGAATGACCTTGAACTTCTCAAAAAGAATAGAAGAAATGGGACAGCCTGAGTGAAGCATACCGACATTCTATTATAGACCACGATGAACATTGGAAAGTTGGACAGATATTCTCGCTCGTGCTTTGTCCTCTAGCTGGAAAATAGAACGTCTGGTACAGTGTTTCTCAAGCGGTGTGCCGCGGCACACTAGTGTGCCGCCGCGCCTATCAAAGAGTGCCGCAAAAATTTTGTAAATTTACCACGTGAAATATATTTAAGTGATCATGTAATATAAAACTGATCTTACAGCTGGAATTCATTCAGTAATAATTGGAGCTATTAACAGCTTTGAACGAAATTAGATATACTTCAAAATTATTTTAAACAATTAAAAGAAAATCGAAATGAGAGTTTTCTTTATTCTAAAGTACCAACAAATTAGTGTATTTAATTTAGTATATATCACTTTAATTTTTTATTCAGGCGCAGGGTCAGATGGGTGTGCCACAAATGTTTAGAAAATTGAAAAATGTGCCGTGAACATAAAAAGGTTGAGAAACATTGGTCTAGTAACATGAATGAAACCATCCAGTGTTTTGATCAGTGAAAGAAGCAAACCAAAACACCACCAGTTACCGCCACAAATGGGACCATGACGACTGACTGCCTGGAGCTGACTAAAACTAAAAAACAACAAAAACAAAAAAACAGATTCTGAAATTCTATTCTTATGATTGAGAACTGGAGTGACCGGCAACCACACAGCGTGTGCTCTACCTTTTAGAACCAAACACTATAGAGAGACTGTGGTGTTAATACTTTTCTTTGCAATAGTTTGGATATATCTCCGAATTCCTCAGAACTCTTGTCGGTATAAAAGAAATAACGTCGAGTAATGAAATAATATTTCATTTCACCCAATGGTTTTAGTTTTTTTTTTTTTTTTTGCACGGATTGTCGTGAGGTGGATGAAAAATATGACTAAGAGCAATTAAATTGCGAGTGAGATGCTTGACAGAAGGCAGATATAGTTTCACAAATGTGAATGGTTATTCATGTTGATCAGAATCGACGTCACTGCAGGCAGGGCAAACCCATGGGTGCTCCGTCTCTCTCAGCAAATGTCGAAGTGTATCATTGCTAGTTGTTCCAGTTATGCGACTGATCCATCCTCTCATACGTCCATCCATGCTGGTCATACGTTTGATACAAAATTCCAGCAGTCTTAGCCTTGATGATTGATCGATTGCAGTATCATTTTCTAATAAGCGACCATTTATAGTCTTCAATATCTCTCCCTTATCCACCATATTCAATGCACCTTCTACGGGTGCTCTTAAAGCTAGTCTGTCAACTCTTTCATTGCTGCGGACCCCTGCATGATCAGGACATTAGATTGTCACGGATTGCCTCCCCTGCTTTGCAGTAGTGGTCCAACAGTGGCCAAAACTCAAGCGTATCTAAATGGGTCGTCACAGTTGTCTACCATCGCACAAGATTACTCTTGGCAGAGATGTAGATACGAGGGGCGTTCAGAAAGTAATGCACCACATCGTTTTTCTCAGCTAAAAATGAAGATAGAAGCATGAAATTTTGCACACTTCAAATATGGCATTGTAGTAAAATCTGTGAGATAATCGCTTATTTCAGTAAGATTTTAGTCCTATGATAAATAAATACACCAGCCCTCAGGTATCTGACTGGTTTCATCTTCAACGCCAGTAGGGCGATGCCTTTTGTGCAGTGGGAAAGCTTAGAAAATGACCCGCCGTAAAAAATCTTACACGTTTTATTTTCGGTTTCGAAAACGTACAAAAAACCTTTTAACATCTCGCCGATCTGCTGCACGAAACGGGAGAAAAGCTTGTAATTAACGACTTGCCAGAACTGTGAGACCAAACTGGCGTTTGAATTAACGTAATATGTTAACTTTAACACTAACATTTGTAATAATTCGGACATTTCACAGTAGTAAGAATCAGGCGATTGTAATAATTAACGCAAAACACTACCAAAGTTTTGAAAAACCCCTCTTCGCTCTGCACGGGGTCTCTTTAATATATACACGCTGTGGGCAAAGCCAGCAGAGGCAAACACACAGATAATTTTTCATTTCCTCATAGCTGTAATATTCTGACGTCACTCAAACTAGTTGGTTTATTTGAATAGTGAGGAAAATGTTAGAGACGGGGGGGGGGGAGAAGATGGCCGACATGCGTAAAAAGTTAATTTTGACGATTGACAGTGACAAAATTGAAAATCTAAACCATACTGAAACTGACCATAAAAATCATATGGTAGTATAGCTTAGCGTCCCCTGAGCAAAAATATGTTTTAAAAAATATGGTAGTCCAAGTATCAGCCAAGTTATTGAAAAAATACTAAATATCTACGAACGTATGACCGGACAGACTGTTGTTCTTGCTCGTTACACATAACGTTATTGGGGACGCTAGTTTTAAAAAAAGAGGCATTGTAGCAATTCAAATTCTATTAGTTGGTATAAGTGTATAGGAGTAAAAGGGAGAGATGGGAAAAAGGTTAACTAAAACTAAACATCTTTTTCTATTGGCATAACTAACGCAGACTGACGAATGGACTACGAGGCACATAGTTTGTTTGGGATTGTTTTTTTTTTTCAAATTAAATTCAAAAAGATGTAGTAGTGCCTGCTTTCATTGGTCGGCTCTAATAGATATTGGCAAGAGGCATAGTGGTCTCGTGGCCATTTGACTAGAAAATTTTATTCAAACAACTACGTTGAGATCAGATGTGATAACTTGTCAAATTAACTACTAAATTCACTATCTGGACAAGGCAGAGCAAAACTGAGGCCATATTCTGTGCCAGTCAACGTTATTTGTGACATATTTCTTTGAACTAGTGGTAAGAATGCTTTATGTATTTACATGCTTGATTAAAACTGAAAAAGTCAGATACTGCTGTGGAAAAGTGAAGGACATGCCGGAAGCAAACATCATTGAGTCCTCACATTGAACTGTATTTGACTGTTGCATATTATTATGATTTTGTATTAATATTTTGTATTGGAAATGTTAGGAAGCCTGTGTGTTCTATGAACACTTTTCAACATGCCTAGAGCGTTTATAAGTTAGAAAAGAAGAGAAAAAAAATCATATAAAAGGAGATGTGGTTACTCCATGTTATTGCATTGAAGCACACTATGTAAAAGTACAGGGCGTATCTGCCATAGGGACCTGTGGTGTGGTCACAGAAGGGTGTGAGTCATAAATTAGGGGCTGATGCACATGAATGCACAAGAGGTTGACCCCATACTGTCATGTATATATAGGGATAAGAAGTTGTGATCAGGTTGAAAAGGCCAGGGTGTCTTTTTATTGCAGAGTTTTTATTTCCTGTTACCATTCGGTGACAGGAAACCTGATGAGTGGGTGTAATGTCTCCATTATAAAGTTTAAGCTGTCAGCTGATAGCCTGAAGGAGCTTACGTGATGGTGCTGATCTACATTGTCTCTACATTGATATACTGACTTATATTCGACCGACCAAGAATCCCAGGTGACACGTTATCAACTGGGACCTCTGACATTTCATCCTAAGAATCTAGTTCCTATCAAAATAACATTGAATTATATGGGGCTTGATGAAAACAACAGCTCCTCATAACAAATGACAATCACTAGCAACTATTAAAGTTTTAGTCTGTGAATACACCTACAGGAACTCTATATTAACAATATATTCATAGGACCAAGAGTCCATATTTTTAGTTACAGCATTATATGTAAATATATTTCCTCATTTTCAAAGACCTGTCCAAAAGAAGGTGGCGGGACAGGCAGATTAAATTGTATAAAGAAAAAAACATTCAAATTTTAAAAGAAAACTTTAACCACCGTCTTATTCATTTTCTTTTAGTGAGTTAAAGTGTATTGTGTTGATGTACCATCATATTCATTTCACCCTAGACACTAGAGACATCATACACCAGCCACTAGAATCAAAATACTGACTGTGTGAGATCTAGGGAGGTAGCGTTAGGTTCCCTGATACAATATATCATCATCATCATCATTCTTTTTATAGTCAGGGACCTACATGTGCTTGACCTCACACAGTTAACACAGACACAACTATCTTTCTTGTTAGGTATAACATCTTAACCTCCCCAGCAAAAATTACATTTGCTACAGGCATGTGCCAATTGTGTGAACCAAATTGCACTGCAATTGGCCAAATAATACGCCTGCCCTAAACCGTTGAAATGGAGCGTGTTAGCAACTTGCGTTATAAACAGCGAATTGTGATATAATTTCTCGTTGCAAAGAAAGAAACTGTTGTGAATATTCACAAGCGACTATGTGATGTGTATGGAAGTTTTGCAGTCAACAGGAGTACAGTCAGTCGCTGGGTTCAGAGAATCAAATAATCAGGAAGTGGAGATACGGAGCTGCTTGATCGGCCGCGCTGTGGACGTCCTGCCACAGCCACCAACGCAGAAATGTTGAAATGCGCTGAGGACATTATTCTTACTGATAGGCGAATCACTACTCAACAATTGGCCTTACAGCTATCAGTCAGCATTGGTAGTGCAAATGCAGTTATAAAAACTCTCCGATTTTCTAAGGTTTGCGCAAGATGAGTTCGTCGAAGTCTCACAAATGACCACCGATTGCAAAGGAAAGCAATTTCTTCTGAATTTTTGGAGCGTTTCAATTTTGATGGAGAGAACTTTTTGGCTAAGATCGTTACAGGTGACGAAACCTGGGCACATCATTTTGAACCTGAGACAAAAAGACAGTCAATGGAGTGGCATCATCCGCAATCACCAAGAAGAAAGAAATTCAAGACAATTCCTTCAGCTGGAAAGGACATGATAACTGTCTTTTGGGACATTGAAGGTGTGATTCTTGTGGACGTTATGCCAAGAGGAGAGACAATCAATTCGCAAGCTTACATTAAGACATTGAAAAAACTCAATCAACGTTTTCGCAGAGTTCGGCCGCACAAGAATCCAGCAGACCTGCTTCTCCTTCACGACAATGCGCGCCCTCACACAAGTCTGGCAACACGGGAAGCAATCACCAAATTGGGTTGGACTGTACTACCCCATCCACCCTATAGTCCCGATTTGGCACCCTCTGATTTTCATCTATTTGGTCCACTTAAAGATGCACTCCGTGGGACAAGGTTTGAAGATGATGGAGTGATTCATGCAGCAAAGAAATGGCTACATGATCAAGACAAAATCTGGTACGGGCTAGGAATACATGCACTTGTTTCGCGCTGGCATAAAGCCGTACAAGTTGATGGGGATTATGTTGAATAATACCGATGTTTACATGACATATCCATGTATATCGTGTATAAATTTCATGCTTTTGTACAGTTCTTGTTGGTAGACAGTTTAGTTAATACTCCTAGCAGAGCTATTAATATAATCAAAGGAGGATCTTGAGAGGAGCACATATGAATCTAGGATAATACACTATCATCATACCTAGAAACATATACAGCTTGATCTTACCTTTGATGTCTATACACCCTTACTCTTTTCAGAGAAGGGGGTATTACTTGTAAGACCAGTCTCTTATCTGGCACTATCCTGGTATCACCTGATTCAACTTTGTGTCCAGGATACTTAATAATTTCAATAATAATCATCCCTCTCGTGACACTGGTGTCTCAGTCAGGGAATTCATTTACTACCCTCGGGTCTTTTCTTAGTACATTCAGGCTTATAGTAGCAGTTATTACATCTTATGAGTTAGGAGTAGGGAAATATTTTAAATAATAACATTAATTGTAGTGAAACTAAACTAAATAAAGCACTTTGCAGTACCATTGAGTACAAACTAAAATTGTGGTGACTGGATACACTGACAGTAGTCTTTTAATTAATTAGTGTTGTTAAATTTTTTAGATTGGTTTATAAAAGAGTGTAAGAGTCTGCAAGATAGTATTGTATGAGCATGGCAGACTTGGCAAAGGTTCGATCTGCTACAGTGCAGTCGGCAAAGGAGTGTGGGTTAAGTGGGGAGGTACTTATTCAGTATGTCACTACAGAGTGTGACAAGTACATTGAAATAGATGATAAGAAGTTGGAAATAGAAAGGAAACTTCAACTGGAAACTGATAGGGAGGCTAAGAAACTGGAAGCTGAAGAGAGAAGACAGGCTGCTGAAAGGGAGGCTTAAGCTAAGAGACTGCAAATAGACGCTGAAGCTAAGAGATTGCACTTGCAAATGGAGGCTGAGAAAGAAGAAAAGAGGTTGCAAATGGAGGCTGAGAGAGAGGAAAAGAGGTCGCAAAGGAAGCATGAATTGAGAATGAAAGAGCTTGAACTTCAAGGAAATATTACAGGTAATGGAAGTAGTCCAACTACCTCTGACAGTAGCGCAAGTCAAAGTACCTCAAATGGAGCCATGAATTTTCATTTGGATCCATTTGTGGAGAAAGAGGATGAAATTGAGTCTTATCTAAGTAGATATGAGAGGTTGGCCACTAACTATGGCATAGAGAAGGAAAAGTGGAGCCTTAAGCTATCACAGGGGCTGAGAGACGTTTCTTATAAAGTGTATGCAAAACTGGGGAAAGAAGACCAGGAAGATTATGAAATCTTGAAGCAGGCATTGCTAGTGCGATATGAAAAGAACTCAGAATTCTACAGGAAGAAATTCAGAACTGCTAAGCTGCTTTCTGGAGAAACCTGCCACCAATTCTCTGCCAGGTTAGAAACCTACTTGGAGAAGTGGACTACTCTGGGAAAATGTCAAGACCTAAAAGAAATGGTCATGATGGAACAAGTGAGAGAGTCTTTGCCTCCAGGCATGAGAAAATTTCTTATGGAACAAGGTGCAGAGAGATTGGGGGAGGTTTTAATAGTTGCTGAGAGATATCAAGCAGCTCAGGCAGAAATAGCAGGAGTTAAGAGGAAGCAAAGAGAAAATAGTAGGCCACACCAAACCAGAATAAGTTTGATAATAGGGACCAACAACAACACAAATAAAAACAAGGTTATGAAAAACTTAAATATGACCAAAGAGACAGGAACCATCGGGTACAAGATAAGAAACCCTATAGACAGGGTAATAAGTGGTGCAAAATTTGCAAAATGAACAACCACAATACTAGGAAGTGTAAAAAGAAAAATCCTCCATATCTCGCTGCATGTCTAGCAACAGGGAACAAGGGAAAGAAGGAACTGTCAATTAGTCAGAATAGCCTTCATCATCCCCCTGTGTGTGAAGAAGTAACTTGTAACGGCACTACTATCATGTGCCTTTATGATACAGGATTGGACTTTGACTCAATCGTGAGTTCTACCCTGGTTCACCCTGACCAATATACTACAGAAACTGTGGAGATACAAGGAGCAACCAAGGACATAGCAACCATGACACTTCCCATAGCTAAGATCAATGTCAGGACTCGCTATGTGGAAGGAGTAATTACAGCAGCAGTGATAAAGGAACCAATCTACCCTCTGATATTGGGGTGTAGATATTTTTTTGTGGGAAATCCCAAACGACCTGTGATCATGGCGGCAATACAGACCAGGTCACAATCTAGGAAGGAGGTAGACAGTCCTATAAACACTCATCCAGAGGAGATGAGGAAGACACAAGATGAAGATAGCTCATTAAAGCCTTGTTTTGGCAAATTGCCAAAAAGCCATACACACCCCCCCCCCCCCTCTTCCTCAACTAAAGGAGATTTTTATATGAAGAAGGGACTGCTTTATAAGAAAGTTGGAACAAGACCAAATGGCCATGGACAGTTAGTACTGCCATCTTCATATTGGGAAAAGGTTATGGAGTTAGGACATGCTATACCCTTTAGTGGACATATGGGAATTAGCGCCACGGGACAACGAATAGCATGTCACATTTTCTGGCCAGGTATTACGGAGGATATAAAAAGATAGTAAAATAATGCCAAGAATGTCAAATGGTAGCTCCAAAGCACTGGACTGCACCTGCAACTCTTGCTGAAATGCCAATCATGGGAACTCCTTTTGAAAGAGGTGCAGTGGATATTGTTGGACCTCACCCGAACCAAGAGGAGAAACAGTTATATTCTTAGTCTGGTGGAAACTTGCTCTATGTGGGGAGAGGCGGTAGCCATGTCATCAATAGATTCCAAACATGTGGCAGAGGCGTTACTTACAATATTCACTAGGTTAGGTTTTCTCCACCAAATCTTGACTGATAATGGCTCTCAGTTCAAAAAAAAACTGAGGAAGTATTCAGGATCTTTCAAGCCAGGCACTTTCACTGTAGTCCCTATCACGCCCAACGGAACGGGCAGGTAGAAAGATTCAATGGAACTCATATTTCTATCCTGCGGAAGCTGGCACATGAGAAACCTGATACGTGGGATCTCTACTTACCCGCTGCATTGTTTGCTTACCGGGAAGTCCCACACAGCTCAACAGGTATGGCTCCGGCAACGTTTTTATTTGGCCAGCCCATCAAAGATCCATTAGAAGCCTTAATGAGGACATGGAAGATGAGAAAGCAGAAGGGACTGTAACCTCATCATATCAGTATGAGAACGAGTTGACATCTCGCTTAAAAACTGGCTGGAAATTAGCTATTGATAATCTGAGGAAAGCCAGAAGGAAACATGCTGCTTATTATAATAAGAAGGCGAAGAATAGAGAGCTAGCTGTTGGGGAGAAGGTGCTTCTTCTGTTACCCGGCAGCAGCAACAAACTTCAAATAGGATAGCAGGACCCATACACAGTTCTAGAAAAGCTATCTAGAACCAATTACAAGATAGACAAAAAGGGAAAAGAAAAGGTCTATCATGTGAATCTACTCAAGAAATATCATGATAGAAGTACCTCGGAAGCTGCACATTTAATGACCCTGGCCATAACTACAGAAATGAAAAATGAACCTCTCGCCTCATATGAATACCCTTTAAGACCCTGTGAAACTCCTGTGCAGGTAAAAGTCAGTAACCACTTGACACAAGGGCAGAGGGAGAAGATTCAAAAAGTTTTGGAAAAACATACAGACGTGTTAACGGACAAACCGGGGCACAAGAACTTGTTAGAATATGACATGAGATTGCTAGACCCAACACCGATCTGTATGAAAACCTATTCAATTCCTTTCGCCAAAGAACAAGCTTTAATGGGAGAAATAGAGTACTTATTGCAGGAAAATATCATTTCCCACAGTGAATCTCCATATAGTGCCAGTGTGGTTTTGCTTAGGAAACCCTCTGGTGAACATAGACTCTGTATCGATTACCGGAAATTGAATGCTGTCACAGAGTCACAAGTAGATCCATTACCGGACACAAATCAGCTGTTTGCCAGGATAAATAAGGCAAAATATTTCTTTAAGGTGGATCTAAGTAAAGAGTATTACCAGATTTTTGTCAAGCCTGAGATCAGACCATTGCTGGCCTTTAGCACTTCGGAGTGGCACTATGAATTCAATATGTTGCCTTTTGGTTTGTAGAATGCTCCGAGTGTGTTCTCCAGGATGATGAGGAAATTATTGGATCCCCTACAAAACCCAGCTATCACCAATTTTATGGATGATATCCTCATAGCTACGGAGACATTTGTTGAACATTTAACATCTCTGGAAATGTTATTGGATAGACTCAGAGGGGCAAATTTGATCGCTCGTCCTACTAAATGTTGTATTGGTTGCCAGGAATAGGAATTTTTGGGACACACAGTATATCAGGGTAATATGACCCCTGACCCCAAGAATTTGAAAAACTGCAGAGAGCACCAAGACCTCAAACCAAGAAAGATTTTAGATCCTTTGTCTCACTGTGTGGTTTCTACCAAAAATATATTAAGGATTTCAACAGTGTGTGTGCTTCTCTGACTGATTTAACCAAGAAAGGCAAGCCAGACAAAATAGAGTGGACGGCGAACTGTAAGCAAGCGTATACAGAATTGAAGCGCAAACTCACTAGTAGGCCTATACTGAGACTTCCAGATCTGAGACAAGAATTTATGGTTAGGACTGATGCTAGCAACGTAGGGTTAGGGGCAGCATTATTGCAAAGATCACAGTCGCAGCCCGGAGAATTGAACCACGTTGCTTATGCCAGCCGCAAATTAAATGAGGCGGAGAGAAATATTCCACTGTTGAGAGAGAATGTTTGGCGTTGGTCTGGGCAATAAAGAAGTTCCAGATCTATCTTTATGGTAGACATTTCGTGGTCCAGAGTGATCACTAGCCACTGGTTTTTCTTGCCCAGGCTAGACATGGTAACGCAAGGTTACTAAGATGTTCTCTTTTAATCCAAACTTATTCGTTTATCATTGAATATATCCCTGGATCTCAGAATGTTGGGGCAGATTTTTTGAGTAGGCACCCGCCTGAAGGAAACCAGGAGAATAGGAAGGAAGAGTAAACCTCTTATTAGGTGAATGCCTTGTTTGTGAATCCAGATAGGAAGCTCCAACAGATGGTTTATGCTTTTGAATTGGGGGGGGGGGGGGGGGGCTCTTTTCGTGAAGTCAGATTCACAACACGTCATTTTTAACCCCAACGGTACGCCATACTTTATGACTGTATCTCCTTGACGAACCATTGAAACGCCGTCTTTATTCGGTTGTTTACAGATAACGATTAGGATTAACATGGCGATCTCAAATCTGTGCAAACTAGTTGGATATGGAATTAAAATACAGCATTAGGAGCGAAGTACCGCCTGGAAGAGGTCACTAATGCAATAATAAGAATGTTTCTGTACACGCCTGTGCAAAGATTTCCACGGGAAGTGATATAGTTATGGAGAAATCTCGAGTGGACTGCATCGAGACATCAGGCAAGTCAAAAATTTTGTTGTTTTGGCTACGCCTAGGAAAAGACGGTAGTATGATAATAAAAGACCATTATCGCAATAGAGAAAGAATAAATCAGGGCGTAAATTAAGCCTAAGATGAAGGAAATCGGTCCAGGAATAAGGACGATATGTAGATTACTAATTTTTCCTATTTGCACAGCTGGACAAATGTGTGCCTGTAGTAAGCTCCCTCTGTCGTTCGGCCTTGGCCTATATATAGGACGTGCCCTAAATGGAAATAGGCCATAATAAAAATTCAAATACAGCGAGAAGCGCTAGTTCTGTCAGAGAGAGACTTCTTTGCCTTTTGCATCTGATAGCAGACTGTGTGACCATTAACAGCTCGACTGTATGTACTTGAGGGTAAGAAAGAATGTATATATATATATATATATATATATATATATATATATATATATATATATATATATATATATATATATATATATATATATATATATACACACACGAGGCGTGTTCAAATGAAACCCGCCCGTGCTGCGCGAAGTGGACATTTGTAGGAGGAGCATGATGACGTCACATCTGACGTAATAAATACATACGAATGTACAAGTGTGTAAGTGTTCATTCTCCTAGTATTCATTGTTTGTGCTGCAGACCGTTAAAATAATGGCCTGTGTGATACGGAATCCGTCCAAGGTCGATCAGCGAGTGGTGATCCAGTTCCTAACAGCCGAAGGATGTCGACCAGCCGGACATTCATCGCCGAATGAAAGCAGTGTATGGTCACAAAAGTGTATCTAAGACTACAGTGAAAGACGGTACGAATGTTTCGAGAAGGACGTCAGTAAACGAAAGATCTTCCTCGGCCAGGTCAGGTGCATATTGTTGCGACAGAAGAAGCCATCGCCATAATGAAGAACGCATGGGGTAGTGTTTGAACCACCTGCTGCGTTACGAAGAGGAGAGCGGTGCATTTCTGTTGCGCATAGTGGCAGGCGATGAGTCGTGGTGCCACCACTTTGAGCCGTGCAGCAAAACAGCGAGCATGCGATGGAAACATCCCGAATCACCAAAACCCAAAAAAATTCAAGTCACAGATTTCCGCCGGTAAGATTATGCTGACCGCATTTTTTGACCATGAAGGGCTTCTATTGGTTGACTTTATAAGCCTGGCTTGAACATCAATGCCATCCGCTACAGAGACACACTAGACAACCTGCATACAGCCATCAAGAATAAACGACCCGGCATGCTTTCGCGTGGTGTGATTCTGTTGCACGACAATGCTCGTCCACATGTTGCGAACATTGTGCAGGAAGCGTTAGCAAGGAAAAGGTGGGAAGTTCTGCCACACTCAGCCTACAGCCCCGATCTGTCAACATGGACTTTCATTTGTTCGGACCCTTTAAAAAATCTCTAAAGGGACAACGATTCGACTCCGATGCAGACGTCAGAGCCTCGGTGACCAAATGGTTCAATAAGCAACCAAAGTCATTTTTCTCGGACGGCATCCGCCGTCTACCCATGCAGTGGGATGCGTGTCTGAATGCCTATGGTGACTATTTCTAAAGAACCCCAGTGAGTACTTGCTACATAACAATTGCTGTATTTAATTCTACTACTCCTGCTGATGTACCTTACATATATTTGTTATAAAGCCACTGGGACGGGTTTCATTTGAACACTCCTCGTATATATATATATATATATATATATATATATATATATATATATATATATATATATATATATATATATATATATATATATATATATATATATATAATTCTAGTTAATTAATTCACTTGTGCATTAGGAAGTGTGTAGATGTGTTTCAAACTGCTGTGTAATTTCTGGAGGCTAAACCAAGCTGTGTATATTTAAATAAATTAAGAATGGAAGCAGAAAGGGTGTCCATGGTTTTATAAAAGCATTTAAAGTAATATTTCTTGATGGAATGGGACACACACCAGGAACAAAGAAAAGGATGAAAGGAATTACTTTACTGTATTGATTGATATATTACTTAGTATGTTACACAATAACTAATAATTATATGGAGGCGAATCATGGACAAATGGATCTAACTAAGGATTTGGAGGAAAAATGTATTCACAGTGAACTGAATTGTGTTGTTACTGATATATTATACCCTGTGCGTCTGCTAGCACATTGTCTGAAACTTTCTCTCATCCCCTACATCTATGATAGTGGGATCATCATCATCATCTCAACCCATAACCCGTCATGGGTCGTAGGGGTGCCATGGTGGAAGCATCAGCTGACAGGGTCCTCCACTGCTCTCTATTCTCAGCAATGCGTACAAGTGTGGAGAAACCGTGTCCTGCCCATTCTTTGATGTTATCAGCCCAGGATTTTCTTTGCCTTCCTCTTCTCCGTTTACCTTCGACTGTTCCCTGGAGGATCGTTTTCGAAAGGGAGTCATGACGAGTTACATGCCCAAATCAGGCAAGCCTTCGACGTTTCACTATTGACAAAATTGGTTCTTGGTGGCCTGCATAGGTGTTTATCTTCTCTCTAACATAGACATTTGTTTTGTGCTCTTTATAGCAAATCGCAAAATATAGTGGGATAGTGATAGACAATATAGTGGTTAATCAAATATGTTTCAGGTTATATTCTGTCAACCAAGTACAAGTGAAAGAGTCAGCCACTACTGTAGGAACTAGTGGTGCGAGCGCCCTTGTTGTCATAGGGAGAGCCACCAAGTATCCACTGCCTGGAGGAATCTCAAGTGACTTTTCCTTCCATGTCAGGAGTGTGACAGACTTCAAAACAACAGATAAGTTGCCAAACAAGGCTACTGTTCAGAGTATCCCGGAGACACCACTATATTAAAACCACGATTTTAAGAAAGACACAGTTAATGATGACATTTGTTTGGGCATAGTTATAGCCAGTGATAGCCTAAAATCAAATGACAGTGAAATAACAGTGTTATAAAGATATAGATATTCTACAAACAGCGAGTTCAACCAAGAGAGAACTTGCTACAACTTTAGTGACTTTTTGCTAATTTTGAACTATTTTCAAATGTTTTATTTATTTAAATGATGTAATTAAACTTTGATTTCCTTGAAAGATTTTCAAACAGAAAAGAAAACCTGTAAAAATAAATTGTAAATATTTACCATCAGACTTACTTAAATTCTTTAAGTTAAGTTACAGTTCTTGTTGGTAGATAGTTTAGTTAATACTCCTAGCAGAGCTATTAATATAATCAAAGGTGGATCTTGAGAGGAGCACATAGGAATCTAGGATAATACACTATCATCATACCTAGAAACCTATACAGCTTGATCTGACCTTTGATGTCTATACAACCTTACTCTTTTCAGAGAAGGGGGTATTACTTGTAAGACCAGTCTCTTATCTGGCACTATCCTGGTATCACCTGATACAACTTTGTGTCCAGGATACTTAATAATTTCAATAATAATCAACCCTCTTGTGACAACACACTGTTGATTGAAGTCATGATCCAGTCCCCCAAACACTGTTGTGGCATAGGGCTGAGTTCCAGAAATCAATATCTGATGCTCCTGGGTTTCTTCAGAATGCAGTGATTGTTCTGGAGGCTTTGACCTCTCAAGTATGATGACACCCTCTCAGGATATATATAAAGTCCAGAAAAGAATTGGTTGGTGGGGTAATTATGTTGCAGTCTCTGGTTTTAGCCTTTTCCTAGTAAAACTGTGTGAGTGGTATTCCAAACCTCTGATTCGTGCAACTCACCTTTTCTTTCCAGGACTTTTTGAGTTATTGTGACAGTACGGACTGTTACGTCGGATTAACACTAAGGTGCTACCACTTAATTATAGTTAGGGTAAGAATACTTAGCAAGATTAAACACTAAGTATTTGAGCGTGTCTAGGTAGCGTAATAACACTAGTCACAAATCCTATGAGTGATTTAATTAAAGTGTTCAGGAATGACGTCATCGAACTTGGGGTAGAATTGCTCAGAGCTAGGACGGAAGTGATGGTTTGAGAGAAGGGGGTTAAGTGAGTTGGTTTTAGGCACGAGACGAGCGAGGCAGTGATTTTTGGGTTTTGGACCATCTTGTAAGTTCGATGGCTGTGTGTTATTTCATGGGATGACTGGTTTGTATACCACAGAAGCACATGTATTTATGAACTATTATGAAGTTGTCAGAGTGTGCAGACACTTAATAAAGGTGTTCATTCATATTTAATCCAGCTTGAACTTATTTCCTGAACGTCAGTAGGAAGTGTCGTTTGTTTACATCAGGTAATTGAGAAAAGAATGTTACCATATTTTCGACGATCATGCAGCCTAAAACATAAACACAGTTACGAGTCTCCAAAAGAACCACCTGGGTTATGTTCCTATTCTGTAATCACCATCTCTGGCAGTCGCCAGTAAAACAACAGATGAACATTGATAAAAGATTCCGCCCCATTCTCACCCTGTCGCACTAGACTTGATTTGTCACCGTGACCAAGCTCGGTCACATCTAACTTGATTCGGTGCCGTTCCCGTCCACTCCCCCGGCCACATAACTTGATTTGGTGCCGTTGACCAGCTCGTAACTGCCTTTTTACGATGGATTCAGCTATTTGATTTGGTGCCAGTGACCAGCTCGTAACTGTTTTTTTATGATGGATTCACCCATTCAACAGCTAGAGCATCAAGTATTTTTGTTGCAAAAGAAAAACCACCTGCTTCAACAACAATTGTCACAGCAACAAACAGCTGCTGGAAGGGCACACTGGAACAGTCTCAATAAAAGACACTGTCGAATTACAGTGAGAACTCGCTTGTCATGTTATTTTATGTTTTATTATTCGCACAAGTGTGAGAGATATTGATGACTATCAACCCATAAAGCGTTTTGTTAGTTCGTTAAGGAATGTTAGTTACTGTTCTATTTTGCCCATATATTTTTTTTGCTACTTATCAGTACTATTTGTAGCTACCATAACCTCCATAGTTTTTTTGTTTTTTGTTTTCCATGTGTCCCTCGTTTATGTTATGTCCATCAGTCCCTACCCCTTCATGATCGATTTTTTTTGGGTGAAATGTTAATGGTGTTATTTCATCCATTATTCCCATCTATTGTTTATTGTAGTCCTTCTGACATGATTTATGGTGGGATACATGAATCCCAATAATTTTTTTTAGAGTTAGTAAATTTTTCCTAGGGAATAAAGTGTCTCCTACGGGATACACTTTAGTGGCCCCGGGCGTATGTGACAGTACGGACTGTTACGTCGGAATAACACTAAGGTGCTACCACTTAATTATAGTTAGGGTAAGAATACTTAGCAAGATTAAACACTAAGTATTTGAGCGTGTCTAGTTAGCGTAATAACACTAGTCACAAATCCTATGAGTGATTTAATTAAAGTGTTCAGGAATGACGTCATCGAACTTGGGGTAGAATTGCTCAGAGCTAGGACGGAAGTGATGGTTTGAGAGAAGGGGGTTAAGTGAGTTGGTTTTAGGCACGAGACGAGCGAGGCAGTGATTTTGGGTTTTGGACCATCTTGTAAGTTCGATGGCTGTGTGTTATTTCATGGGATGACTGGTTTGTATACCACAGAAGCACATGTATTTATGAACTATTATGAAGTTGTCAGAGTGTGCAGACACTTAATAAAGGTGTTCATTCATATTTAATTCAGCTTGAACTTATTTCCTGAACGTCAGTAGGAAGTGTCGTTTGTTTACATCAGGTAATTGAGAAAAGAATGTTACCATATTTTCGACGATCATGCAGCCTAAAACATAAACACAGTTACGAGTCTCCAAAAGAACCACCTGGGTTATGTTCCTATTCTGTAATCACCATCTCTGGCAGTCGCCAGTAAAACAACAGATGAACATTGATAAAAGATTCCGCCCCATTCTCACCCTGTCGCACTAGACTTGATTTGTCACCGTGACCAAGCCCGGTCACATCTAACTTGATTCGGTGCCGTTCCCGTCCACTCCCTCGGCCACATTATATTCTTCCATTCTCCGTAAGTTCTGCTTTCTTTCTATTGTCATTTTCCGTAATTGGTTCTGATATTGACTTTATATCAAATTTTAATCAGGAAAGACACAGCATTGTTCGTTATACTAACACATTTACTAGCACATTTCACCAAAAAGACTTATTCCATCTTTTTTTCCTTTGGCAAGCATAGAATTGGAGTTATCCTTTGTAAAATGAGATCATTTTTATCCATGTCTGACATTGCATACACTTATACGTTTACTAAGTCTAACCTACACTTCGTACGGTTTTATCCTCTATAGTAAACTGTCGTAGCATTATCGATCGGTTTTCCAGCGAGCTCCTGTTTTTTTATTGGTTGACCCATATTGTCTTCCAAGAATAGATCAGTAACGTGCCTGCAACACATGCCATACTTTCTTTTCTTTCATTCATTTATTAGGCAATCGTTATCATGCTACAGTTCATATTGATGGGGGCCTGGCTCAGAGCCATACCCGGTCTATTGCTAGTTATGTTTCCTTACATCTTGCGTAAAAATCACCAGCTATTAAACACCTTTCGATAAGTTCCTCCGAAAATTTCTACGTTGGCTTTTAATTGAAGATTTGCCATTTCTGAACATGTTAATTCAATTCAACTCCCGGCAAATCCACGTCTTTATTGGCATGGGCACTAAGCGTTGTATGCTAATATAACACTCTGCAGGCCAGAGATCAGCTTAATAGTTATCTTGCAGAGGGAAGTGAGGCGTGAGATATATGTCCCCACATAAAAGGACAAGAAGGTTAATATATACCTGTTTGGACTCAAGACCCTTCGTTGACACTTAATAGTGCAGTCATCAGGATCGCTTTGAGTGAAACAAGAAAAATAATTATGCAGACCTGTGTTTGAGAGAATCCGTGGAAAACGCAATTGGTTTTTTACATACTGGGCTGACAAGGTGAATTACTTACCGCAGTAAATTACCCAACATTTGGTTTTACCTTTGTGTAAAAGTGATTTGCCTATCACAAAATTACAACTCGAATGAGGAATTATCAGTCTGATAGGATAATTATTATAATCAATATATTTATAGAGGTATATACATCCTTTTGGAAATTTACATGTAGTTAACTAACTGGTAGAATGATCAAATTAATTAACACAAATATACACGGTCCGTTGTAAAAATTAACACCAATGATTTGACTGGTGGTAAAATTATTAGAATTAAAATACAGTCTTTGGGAAAATTAACTTTAAGAAAGTTACCTCGTGGTTATTTTAGAAGTTGAAAGCTAGCTACTGAACTTACAAGAAATGTTCCTTTCTCATATGCAACTAGTTTCAGGCTTAGTAACGCTAATTCCACTCTGCAGATAGAAGACCACTGGCACTCAGGGACAGAAGAAACAAATAATTTTTAAGTCGAGATTAAATAGCCAAGTACTGCCTTAGATAGCCCCATATCTGGTAGATATCTGAACAAACAAGCAGCAAGGAAGACTAGTAATCAAAGCATCGGGAACACAGAAGATTTCTCCTGCTAGCGGAGATGAAAGAGTTCTTAGCTCAGTTGGCCAGGGAAGTCGCGAAAGGCACGCTCCTCGGTGTCCCGGCAAAAAGGTTTTCGAGAGACGAGCAGACCAGTGACAGGAAAAGGCATTTAGACTCGATCGTGTTCGCTTTTTCCTGATTCAAAAGATATTTGAAGATAGACCGCTACCACCATGAAAGAATGACGGTCGCGTCTGTGCGGGCGAGGCAAAGTACCCGAGTAAAGTTACTACAGGGGTTGTCTAGAGCCATGATTGACGCTGGTGGGGTCTAGCATTTTTTTGTGTAGACACTTGGAAAAAGAATAGAGGAGGAGACCAAAATTTAATATAATATATATATATTTAATCCTAACGGTGAGAAATTAGATAGGATTTGTGAGACATCTAATAAGATGGATGTTGATATTTTTGTAATATTTCATGAATGAAACTTTGACGATTCCAAAACTTTTTTCTAGACAAAATTCGGTTTACTTCTGTCATCCCTGTTACGTAGCCAGATATGAAAAATTATTCACTGGTTCCAGTATCATTTCGTTAATTCTATATTGGTTAAATATACACTTTACGATTAGGATGTTTAAATATATACTGAAGCACATTAAAAACGCACCACTATTATATATACTGATGCCGAGAAGCTGGCAAAAAAAAGTGTGGGAATGGATTTTCCCCGTGTTTGCCATGAGGTAGAGAGCGAATGGCTGCTGGAATGGAAAGTGCAAGATTCAACCCATGGGTGTGTGTACAGACTACATGAAAACAATGAAAGTTACACGTGCAACACGATTCGCAACAGCTATGACCCTGAAAATGTGTTCGCGTTGTGGCAGTATACTCGGTATAAAAAGGCCGTTGAGACAAAACACCCAGTACATGTGCTTGAAATGCCACGACTATCTGAAAACGACCGCCAACGAGCCATTGGTATGTTGGAGACCGGAATGAGCTCGCGGGCCATTGCCAGAAGGATGAATTGCCACCACAGCACTATTTTACGTCTCAATGAACGTTACGGAACCACTGGCAGTGCCCGGGATAGACTTCGGAGTGGCCAACCACGAGTTACTACCCCTGCGCAAGATCGTCATATTGTGCTGAGTCACCGAAGGAATTGACTCTCCCGGCAAGTCAAACAGCAAGAGCAATAGTGGGTAGACATGGGCAAGTCTCTCGAATGACAGTCATGCGACGACTCAGAGATACAGGCCTTACTGCAAGACGACCTTATGTTGGACAAACTTGACTCACAGACATCGTTAGCAGCGCCTGCAATGGGCAGAGCAACATATCAGATGGACTAGACTGCAATGGAATGCTGTCCTATTCACAGACGAGAACAGATTCAACATATCCTTTGCAGATGGACGTATGCGGATTTAGCGACGGTGTGAAGAGCGCTTTGCAGATTGCTGTGTCAACCGATTTCGAGGTGGCAGTATTCACATTTGGGGATGATTCAGTTTTCACCATCGCTTGCCTCTTCACGTCTTCCGTGGAAATGTTAATGCTGTGACATATCGAGATGAGGTTCTAGATGCACTGGTTGCTCCTGCGTTCACAATTTATCCAGACTTGCAGCTTCTCCAGCAGGATAACGCGCGTGCATTTTTTTGTATTTTTGGTTTTCTCCCTTGCCTGCAGAGAATGCAATGAATTTCATAACAATCAAATTTACAAATTAATGACCAGCATGGATTCATAGGAAAATGAATAAAGATTCCAAATATGTAAACTTGTACACACTTATATTTACATTTCACACTCTGTTCCTGGTGCGTTTTTAATGTGCTTCAGTATATTTTTGCAAAATTACCATCATGTTCCATTGCAAAATTGAAATACAATAGCATACTGCATTGTACAGACAAAGTATAAAACTCATTATGAAATTATATTCTAATGATTACGAATGAGAGAAACTAGGACACAAGGAGCGTGTGCTCTGTGTTCGGCAACCGACACTTTAGAGAGATAGTGATTGTCACTGTTCTCAACAATTTGTTTATCAATGTTGCCGAATTCCTGAGAATGTTCGTCTCAGAAAACTCAGTCAAGAAATAGAAGCGGCACTGCATTAAAAGTGACACTTCATTTATTTTGTTTTTAATCATTTATTTTATTAACTTCTGTTATTATTTATTCTTATTGCGCCAGTGCTCAGATGAAGCTTGTTACTCACGTTTAAAATAAGACAGTTTAAGGGGGCAGGGGGATGGAATCCCACTTTCTTTGGGCACGTTATGAGAAGAAGAAAGCTGGCATATATTGTGACAACAGGAAAGGTGGAAGAAACATGAGACAAGAAAGAGAAACGATACTGGAAAGTTTGACATCATGCTATTGAAAGACACCAACAACAGAAGATCAACAGGTACTGAACCCAGGAATAGGTGGAGATGCACTATCGCCTAACCCACCTAGCATGGTACTTGAATAAGAAGATGAGAACTGTCATAACGCTATTTGCTGAATTTTAGAGAACACATGAAGTCTTTCCTGGAAAAACTCTGGGTTTTTACTTCCGAGAAAGTGCCCTCACAATAACACTAGGTTTTTACTTCAGAGAAAGTGCTCTCACATTAACACTAGGTTTTTACTTCCTAGAAAGTTCTCTTACACTAACACTAGGTTTTTACTTAGTCAAACCATGAATTATAAAATCTGTATAGTGTAAAGATAAAAACATCGATAGATAAGAGAACATTTATGGAAGTAGAAGATACAATGTTCACAAAAATCTTGCACCGATTTAGTCAAATATAAAAATGTTAAAATTGATGTTAGTGAAATTCACGAATATATTAAGTAGCAAGAACTGGAAGATAATATTCCCTAACCCAAATAGTGTGGACAGGTAATCTTCAAAATTCCTGTCTACCAGGGTACAACTAGGTCATATTCTTCTCTGAAAAGTATTTGAAAAACAAAACCAGTCTCGCAGCATTCAGCCTCAACCTCGGGTATTATTTTTGCCACAGCTGCATCGAATATCGTCTGCTGGGCAGACATATGTAAAGTCTAGGATCTCATTTATCTAACTGATTATTAAATGTGCGCTTCCTTACTGAGTAAGTTCATGTTACACTTAGTTAAATACACCCTCTCACACACGCACACCCACAAATTTCATCCACCCACACCACTAAATTGTATGTACATCAATAATATATAAAGAAACAACGGGAAGTTGTAATTAATAGTGTACAATTTTAATTATAATTTTATTTATATATATATATATATATATATATATATATATATATATATATATATATATATATATATATATATATATATATATATATATATATATATATATATATATATATATATATATATATATATATGCTGACCACATCACCCCTAGTGTGCCGACGGTCAAGAAAATATGGGCCTAACACCATATTCCCAATATGCCTCAATGGGCGTGTAACGGGATCCTTTACCTTTTTTTTTAATATATATCCACTGAAGCACATTAAAAACGCACCACTATTATATATTCTGATGCCGAGAAGCTGAAAAAAAGTGTGGGAATGGATTTTCGACGTGTTTGTCATGAGGTAGAGAGCGAATGGCTGCTGGAATGGAAAGTGCATAATTCAACCCACGGGTTTGTATACAGACTACATGAAAACAATGAAAGTTACACGTTTGTCATGAAATATTCTAATCCACATATATAAATTATTAGGTAAATATGAAGCCTAACAAATAAAATTAATAAAGAAAAGAGCAATGGAAAAATAACAGTGCTGTCACAATGACTGTACTCGAAATCCCCCTTGTTTTATGCTTCGTCTGCAAATTGTAACGCTTTCACGTTGATAGTAAAAGCTTACTGTATTATTACCCGCTTTCTTCAATGAAACGTGTGCTGCATTTCTAAGAAAAACATTGAGAGGCCCTGCGTAATGACCTAAATTAATCCTAACATTAATTATATTACGTTACCAAAACGAACGAACAGATGGACAAAAGGATAAAGAGAGAGGGGAGGGCTGAAAATCAGGAACGCATGCAACACGCTTCGCGCGATACACAAATGCTGCCATCACGCGTGTAAGACTACAAGCACTAACTTTTTTTCAGACGGACAGTGATAAAATACACTACCCTTTCCCAGAGTTAGGTTTATAAATCATAAAAAACTCTTATTAGAAAAGATAACATTAGATGGGTTTACGGTTGAAAACATAACAGTACCCAGACAGCACATCTTCGAAACAGGAGGTAGAAGAAATTGCATATTTTGAACGCAGCCACGTAGCTCCTTTAAATTTGTATTTTTGGGTTCCTTAGGGCTTGCTGACAAATAATATGTAAAACGTTACGCAAATAGTCCAGGAATTAATAAATTATACCCAGAATAAAATATTGGGGGTGCCTGACAGCATAAAATCATTTCTGCTCATAAGATTTTTTTTTAACGTGTTTGAAAAAAATTTACGTTACAGAAATAGCCTACCATGTAAACTCCAAATTGATTGGAGCGCAACAAATGAAAGCCTAACCACGATTGGTCGGGCTATAAATACTATCTTGGTTGTTAGGGGAAACGGGGAAAGGTAACATTTTTTCAAACACTTGTCGAAACGGGGATCATTGGTCAGACTCGCTGATATACACACTTGGGAGCGTTAGTTCGAAACCACTTGTTTAAATAAGATTGATAAAGCATCAGTGCGTTGAAGCCAGCTTATATTTGGCTAAATAAAAGCCTGGAAGATAAGCAGATGGGAATTTGTGCCAGTTTGTGCCAGAATTCATTGCTAATCAACGTATCTGTGTTTATTCGTATGAATTGTGGTAAGCTTGAACCATTCAATATCTTTTAATGAAAATTGAATGTGAATTGTTGATTTATGCCTGTATATATATGTGTAGTTCAGTGGCCAACGTGAGGTAAAGCCTGTAATGCTCCAGCCTGAACAGAGGGTGTCGGAGAGAAGTAAAACGGCATGGAATGGCCAAACAGTACACTGACACCTGGATGATTGAATAAAAAGAAATAATGCTGGAATTGCAGAGGCGTAGTAACCATTAAGAAGGGTAATACTGGAATAAAGTATTTCAAATGAAGCTGACAGTTGGCCTAATGCTCTGAACTCAATGTTTGTGCTGTGTTGTGATCAGTGTAACAAGAGAGTTTAAGTTAGTTATGAAGTAGAAGGTACATCCTTCTTGATTTCAGGGACAGTGGTCTTGATGGTAGTGAGCAGCACCTGGTCAGAGCTTTGCTGAATCCAGAGTCGGACAGCATACTCCTTGGTCTTTTAGCTATCAGTGAGGTGTCTCCTGAGCCCAGAGGAGAATTCGAGCAGAGGAGTCCTTTCCTGCCGCCATCACGCCAGATAAGCTAACTTGGCCAGCTGAGCTCAACATTATGTCCCCTCATCTTGAACTGACTTTGTAAAATTAATATTAAGAGGGGAAATTAATTGTCTTAATATCAGGAACTGAGAACATCTCCAATACTAGTCCCTAAAGACAAACTATTGAAGTCATGATGACAAATACCAACAGAGCTTGAACAAAACAAAACCAGTATTACCTCATTTTACTACTACACAACTGACACACATAGAATATTTGTAATAATATATGTCACTACAATATTCATATTAAATACATTCTGTACATAACTTGTAATTTAAATTGATTGTGATTCCTGGTTCCCTTGTAGTTGAATCAGGACACATATTCATTCATGCCAGTAATGAATACATATTGTTATTTGAAAAGTTACGAGTGACTTCTTTAAGATATTCTCATAGAGTGTTATATGTATGTGAGTGTCACAGTGTTGTTAAGAGTAGTGGATTAAATTAAATTGTTTATCTGTCTGTTGTTGTGACTTACACTTCATCATACACATACCCTAGACACATAACGTAGTCATCACACTATTCCAGAATAATTCTGACTGAGATATATAGATATGTGGTAGCAAGTAAGGTTATATATAATACACTACTCTTATTAGATATATATATATACCTTCACAGCTGATCTCAGTCAGTACACTAAGTCCCCTATAAATATTTATAACATCCCACTTCACCACATATATTGGGGCTCGTCCGGGATTTTGAATCTTTCCCTATTAAAAATATTGGGGGTAATTCACTTCAGGGAATATAAGAATTAAAAGGTATCCTTGGGTGGAATTAAATAAGGTTGAGCTCACGGTGCCTGTGTTGTCCATTAGAGATTGAATTGTTGGTTAGACATTGTATAAATTTACATAATAGACAATGGCGGACCTGGCCAAATTTCGATCTGCTGCGGTTCAGACTGCAAAAGAGTTAGGATTAGATGGGCAAGTTATGGTTGCCTATGTCACGACGGAATGTGACAAATTTATTGAACGTGAAGAAAGAAGGTTTGAAGCCGAAAGAAAGTTAGAGGCTGACAAGGAAATTAAGAAGTTACAGTTTGAAGCTGAGGCTGAGACTAAGAGGTTGCAGATTGAGGCTGAGGCTAAGAAATTGGAGGCAGAAAGAGAACAAAAGATTGGCTGCAGAAGGAAGAAGAGAAGAAATTAGCTGCAGAAAGGGAAGAGAGGAGATTAGCTGCAGAGAGGGAAGCAGAAAAGGAGGAGAAAAGATTACAAAGGGAACATGAGTTACGACTAAGGGAGTTTGAGTTTCAAGGCCATGCTCCTGAAAATGGTGCCAGTCCCTTTGCCTCTGATGCTACGGTTACTCAAGGAGCCTCAACCTCAGCTATGAATTTTCATTTAGATCATTTTGTTGAGAAAGACGATGATATTGAGAGCTACCTAAATAGGTATGAACTATTAGCTACCACGTATGGGTTAGAGAGAGAAAGGTGGAGCTTAAAGTTATCTCAGGGACTTCGTGGGGCAGCTTATGAAGTTTTTGCAAAAATGAGCAGAGGTGATCAGGAAAATTATGACATGCTAAAGCAGGCTCTTTTGTTAAGGTATGAAAAGAATGCAGAATTCTATAGAAAAAAATTTAGGAATGCTAAACTACTGTCAGGTGAAACCTATCACCAGTTCTCTGCACGAATAGAGACATACTTGGAGAAATGGACTTCTCTGGGGAAAACCCAAGATCTTAAGGAAATGGTCCTTATAGAGCAATTAAGAGAGTCCATGGCTCCAGACCTGAGAAAGTTTCTCATGGAACAAGGTGCAGAGAGGCGGGGTGAGTTGCTAAATGTTGCTGAAAGGTATCAAGCAGCTCAAGCAGAGGTAACAGGTAATAAAAAGAAACAGGTGGATAACTTTAGGGCACCACAGAACTTTAATAAATTTGATCCTAAGGATCAAAATAAAGGTAAGCACCAATTTGATAGGCCACGGTATGAAAATAAAAATAAATTCCCACAATTCGATGAAAGGAAATATAATGAAAGAAAATCTTTCAACCAAGGAAAAAGGTGGTGTAAGAATTGTCAGATGGACAATCATGACACTGACCGTTGCAGAAGGAAACCTGTGTATATGGCAACCCTTCAGGTCAGGTCGACCTCAAGACAGGAGGAGGATATTATGTTAGATACCACTCCAGAAGAGATGAGGAAGGCACAGGCTGGGGATAAAACACTCAAGCCTTGTTTCAGAAAATTGTCAACTTGTCATACAACTCCAGGCAAGGGAGATTTTTACATGAAAAACAAGTTGATGTATAGGAAGACTGGAGCTAGATCCAAAGGTCACGGACAGCTGGTTCTTCCAAAAAGATATAGGACAGACTTAATAAGGAGCCTACATGTGAAACCAGATGGGGACCATGAGAAGATAGGTACCATCATTCAAAAGGTGGCTCACAATCATTATTGGCCCAAAGCAAGATGGGACATTGAGAATTTTGTAGAAAGGTGTAGCATAGCACATGAGGGAACACCCACAAGTGGGAACATGGATCAGGACCTGGACACGCCACGGGGCAAAATTAGGCCTGATAATAAAAAGAAAAATAGATTTGATAAAGTGGACCAAATGGAATGGGAAGCCCCTTTTCACGGACAAGCTTCACTTAACTGTTTTACAATGGCCACTATGCGGAGAGTGCAAAAAGATGTCTTACCCCAGGATAAGCCGAAAATCCCTCAATCGGACTTAAACAAACTGGAGGAAGAGGATGTAGAGAGGAAATCTCTCATCAAGAATTTTAAGTGGGGAGAAAGCCCCAAAAGAAAAATTGGTAGCGGTCGTTTTGTGAATGATAATTCTGGGAGGAAAAATCATCACTATAAAGCTTCGAGTGGAAGAGACCATACCGGTGCATGGACAAATAGGTCCACACAATTAAAGGTCCATATGTAGCTTTGTTAAGAACGTGGACTGATGAAAAGGCAGAGGAAAACATTACATCTTCATACCAATACGTGAATGAGCTGACCACTCGGTTTAAAAACTGGCTGGAAACTTGCCAATGAAAATTTGAAACAAGCCAGGAAGAAACATGCTGCCTATTATAACAGGAAGGCGAAAGACAGAAATTTGGCTGTGGGAGAGAAAGTACTGCTTCTTTTGCCCGGGAGTCAGAATAAGTTACAAATTGGATGGCAGGGTCCATATACAGTTCTAGAGAAGGTGTCTAGAACAAATTATAAGATAGATAAGAAGGGGAAAGAAAAAATCTATCATGTGAATCTCCTGAAGAAATATTTGGAAAGAGAACATCAGGAAGAGACACACTTGTTGACCTTGTCCATCGCCATGGAGATGAAAAAGGAACCACTTTCATCATTTGAATATCCATTACACCCCTGTGAGACAGCAGCACAGGTGAAAATCAGTACACATTTAACGAAAACTCAGAAAGAGAGAGTGCAACAGGTTCTAAATAATCATGCAGAGGTGTTAACTGCTAAGGATATGGGCAATAAAGAAATTCAATATTTAATATGCTTTGAAGGAAGAATGAGATAGACTATCTATTGAAGGAAGGAATTATTTCGCACAGTGAGTCTTCGTATAGTTTTCCGGTGTTGTACTAAATTTAAGGAAGCCCCTCTAATGAGAGAACATAGACTCTGTATAGATTACAGGATAGAACTGAATGCTATTACAGCTTTCTTCAAGGAACACGTGTGGGCATTTCTAAGAAAAAACATTGCCCTGCGTAATGACCTAAATTAATCCTAACATTAATTATTTGTTACCAAAAAACACGAACAGATAAGGATAAAGCTAAATATTTCTCAAAAGTGGACTGCACTAAAAGGATAATATCAGAGTTTGGTTTCTAAATCATAAAAAAACTCTTAATAGAAAAGATAACATTAGATGGGTTTACGGTTGAAAACATAACAGTACCCAGACAGCACATCTTCTAAACAGGAGGTAGAAGAAAATACATATTTTGAACGCAGCCACGTAGCTCCTTTAAATTTGTATTTTTTGGGTTCCTTAGGGCTTGCTGACAAGTAATATGTAAAACGTTACGCAAATAGTCCAGGAATTAATAAATTATACCCAAAATAAAATATTGGGGGTGCCTGACAGCATAAAATCATTTCTGCTCATAAGATTTTTTTTTAACGTGTTTGAAAAAAATTTACGTTACAGAAATAGCCTACCATGTAAACTCCAAATTGATTGGAGCGCAACAAATGAAAGCCTAACCACGATTGGTCGGGCTATAAATACTATCTTGGTTGTTAGGGGAAACGGGGAAAGGTAACATTTTTTCAAACACTTGTCGAAACGGGGATCATTGGTCAGACTCGCTGATATACACACTTGGGAGCGTTAGTTCGAAACCACTTGTTTAAATAAGATTGATAAAGCATCATTGCGTTGAAGCCAGCTTATATTTGGCTAAATAAAAGCCTGGAAGATAAGCAGATGGGAATTTGTGCCAGTTTGTGCCAGAATTCATTGCTAATCAACGTATCTGTGTTTATTCGTATGAATTGTGGTAAGCTTGAACCATTCAATATCTTTTAATGAAAATTGAATGTGAATTGTTGATTTATGCCTGTATATATATGTGTAGTTCAGTGGCCAACGTGAGGTAAAGCCTGTAATGCTCCAGCCTGAACAGAGGGTGTCGGAGAGAAGTAAAACGGCATGGAATGGCCAAACAGTACACTGACACCGGGATGATTGAATAGAAAGAAATAATGCTGGAATTGCAGAGGCGTAGTAACCATTAAGAAGGGTAATACTGGAATAAAGTATTTCAAATGAAGCTGACAGTTGGCCTAATGCTCTGAACGCAATGTTTGTGATGTATTGTGATCAGTGTAAAAAGAAAATATAAATTAGTTATGAAGTAGAATGTACATCCTTCTTGATTTCAGGGACAGTGGTCTTGATGGTACTGAGCAGCACCTGGTCAGAGCTTTGCTGAATCCAGTGTCGGACAGCATACTCCTTGGTCCTTTTAGCTATCAGTGAGGTGTCTCCAGAGCCCAGAGGAGAATTCGAGCAGAGGAGTCCTTTCCTGCCGCCATCACGCCAGATAAGCTAACTTGGCCAGCTGAGCTCAACATTATGTCCCCTCATATTGAAAGTTTGTAAAAAGTTATATCAAGAAACTTTAATTCAGGAAATGTGAACATCTCCAATACCTAATTTCCTTAAGACAAACTATTGAAGATCATGATGACACTACCAACAAGCTTTGAAACAAAACAAAACCAGATAACCTCATTTTTAACTAACTACACAACTGACACACCACAATTTTTAATAATATTGTCACTATACAATATTCAAGAATTACCATTCTGGAAACTTGTAATTTAAATTGAAGTGATTCCTGGTTTCCATTTTGAATCGACACATAATTCATTGCCAGTAATGAATACTTATTGTCAAGAATTTGAAAAATACAGACTTAAGATATGTCTCATAGAGGATAGTGAGTGTCATATTTGTTGAAGTCTTGGATTTTTAAATTAAATTGTATCCTTACTAGACACATAACAAGTCAAGGATGCGAACTGGATATATTTGGTAGCAAGTAAAGGTGATATATAACATTCTTATTAGTATGCATATTCAAGCTTTGATCTCATCAGTACAAAGTCCCATAAAATTTATCGCCACTTCACAACGTTTCAACACGATTCAGCTATGACCCTGAAAAGACGCGTTGTGGCAGTCTCTTATAAAAAGGGCCGTATTACATGAAGTGCAGACCGCCAACGAGCCATTGATATGTTGGAGACGTAATAGCTCGTGGCCACCAGGGAATTGCCACCACAGCACTATTACGTCTCAATGAAGTTACGGGAACCACTGGCATAAAACTTCGGAGTGGCCAACCACGATTTCTACCCCGCGCAAGATTGTCATATTGTGCTTATCGTTTTCTCAACAGCAAGAGCAATAAGTCTCTCGAATTCAGAAACGACTCTAGATACAGGCCTTACTGCAAGACGACCTTTCCGCCAAACTTGATTTCAATTTACTCTGAGCAACATGTCCATATGGACTAGAACTGCATGGTTTATGAGCATTCATCAACATATCTCTTCTGAACGTACGCGGAAGTGTGGAGAGCGCTGCAGATTGGGTTCGGAAGCACAACCAATTTGGAGGTGGCAGTATTTTGTTTTTACCGGGGCCCGAAAGGGGATCCAAAGAATAAACACTGCACCCTGTGTTGACTAAGGAGGGTAATCTGTTTAAATCCCGTAAAAAACTTCGCACAGTATGATCACCTGCTCTGCCAACCAATGATTACGGAATCAATGGAACATCCTCTTTTGTTCCACAAAGACGCCACTAGCCGTGGTAGCGATAGATATATTTGTTTGTTGCCCCTAAGACATAGGCGTACTGGCCACATAATTGCCGGTTGATGGCTAAGGTTCTTTCACATCTGGGGAGGGAAACCATCGCTTGTCGTGTGGAAATGTTTCTGACAATCCACACATATAAATTACTGATTGGCGGGCCCTTTAATTGGCGTAGCAATAACGTAAAGCCTAACAGCAAAATAAATGACGATTAATAAAATGTCCCCTATAGAAAAGAGTCTACAGGAATGGTTCTCCAAAGAACAGCTGCTGTCACAATGGGATTCCCCTGTACTCGAAAGGCCTCTGCCCCTTGTTTTCATCCTACTGAGGATAGTCTGCAAATTTTTTTGTTTTCCCTCCCTTGCCTAATGCAATGAATTTCATAACAATCAAATGTACAAATTAATGTTCACATGGATTGATAGAAAATGAATAAAGATTCCAAATATGTAAACTTGCTTATATTTACAATACCCGATTATACTGTTTAACAGTATATTCACGGAAATTGGTCACGACATTTGGAGTAAACGGTGTTTTCTCACTGCCTTTCTAAGAATAAAACCTTGAGATACACAATGAATTTTAGGATGGTAAAGTACAACAAAACCTATTATTATAAAATAGTATTCCCACTTCTGTTCTGAAAAGTATATTTATTATGAAAAATTGTATCAACAAGGTTAAAATGAAAATCGATGCTTTACCAACAAACATACAATTTATTTAGTGTTTTATATATTCATTTTTTGGGGGGAAAATAATTTTTAAGAGGCCGATAATTTGACTTATTGTGGGTTGATGCAGTCAGTTGTCTCTGGATGTAGGTTCTCAGTGAAGGGCTGAAAGCGAACGGTTTTTGAGATAAAATTCGCATTGCAAGGCATAAATGTCGCCACTTACCACAGTCTCTTATAAGTGGGTATTCGCGATACCACAATTAATGAATATTTCGTAACCCCTAATGTAAAGCTTCAGACGACCTCGTGTTCCGCCACAAGCATCTTACTCTTTTTCAAATGAAAAAAGTTGTGCTCGGAGGGCGGAAGAGTGCAGTGATATAAAAACACTACATAATAAAAATATGTATAAACTCCTGAAATCGAATCAACGTATCCTCAAATAAAAATTTCCTGAGTGCTGTCACGACTACGAGTTGGCGAGGAAACCCTGTTTGAAATTCTAAACCATATAAATTACCTGTAAAAAATCCGCAAATTATTAGGTAAAGAACATGACAATTACTGTACTGGCAAATTGTAACGTTACGATAGTTGAAAACTTTCTTACAGTACCCAGAAAAACCACAACTGACCTATATTTAATACATCGTATTTTATCTAAGTTAACCATAAACAAGTGAACAGATGGAGGTAGAAGAAAGGGATGGGCTGCATACTACCACAGTTCGCGATACACAAATTAATGCCACCAGCCGTGTAAGGCCACAAGCACTAGGCCCCCCAGTGATAAAAAACACTACCCATACTTAGGTTTTTACCTGAAAAACGCTTATTTGACATTATACTGGTTCCTTACAGTACCCAGACACCACATCGTATTTGAACTGAAGAAAACATATTTTGAACGCAAAGAATATATGTTCCTTAGGACTTGCTGACGTTACGCAAATAGTCTAGGAATTAACAAATTATAGCCAAAATAAAATGGTGGTGCTGTCAGACTGTCATGGAATATTCTAATCCACATATATAAATTATTAGGTAAATATGAAGCCTAACAAATAAAATAAATAAAGGAAGAAGAATGGTAAATAACAGTGCTGTCACAAGGAATGTACTCGAAATCCCCCTTGTTTTCTGCTTCGTCTGCAAATTGTAACGCTTTCACGTTGATATAAAAGCTTACTGTATTATTACCCGCCTTCTTCAATGAAACGTGTGCTGCATTTCTAAGAAAAACATTGAGACGTACTGCGTAATGACCTAAATTAATCCTAACATTAATTATACTGCGTTACCAAAACGAACGAACAGATGGACAAAAGGATAAAGAGAGAGGGGAGGGCTGAAAATCAGGAACGCATGCAACAGGCGTCGCGCGATACACAAATGCTGCCATCACGCGTGTAAGTCTACATGCACTAATTTTTTTTCAGACGGACAGTGATAAAATACACTACCCTTTCCCAGAGTTAGGTTTATAAATCATAAAAAAAAACTCTTATTAGAAAAGATAACATTAGATGGGTTTACGGTTGAAAACATAACAGTACCCAGACAGCACATCTTCGAAACAGGAGGTAGAAGAAATTGCATATTTTGAACGCAGCCACGTAGCTCCTTTAAATTTGTATTTTTGGGTTCCTTAGGGCTTGCTGACAAATAATATGTAAAACGTTACGCAAATGGTCCAGGAATTAATAAATTATACCCAAAATAAAATATTGGGGGTGCCTGACAGCATAAAATCATTTCTGCTCATAAGATTTTTTTTTAACGTGTTTGAAAAAAATTTACGTTACAGAAATAGCCTACCATGTAAACTCCAAATTGATTGGAGCGCAACAAATGAAAGCCTAACCACGATTGGTCGGGCTATAAATACTATCTTGGTTGTTAGGGGAAACGGGGAAAGGTAACATTTTTTCAAACACTTGTCGAAACGGGGATCATTGGTCAGACTCGCTGATATACACACTTGGGAGCGTTAGTTCGAAACCACTTGTTTAAATAAGATTGATAAAGCATCAGTGCGTTGAAGCCAGCTTATATTTGGCTAAATAAAAGCCTGGAAGATAAGCAGATGGGAATTTGTGCCAGTTTGTGCCAGAATTCATTGCTAATCAACGTATCTGTGTTTATTCGTATGAATTGTGGGACAGTGGTCTTGATGGTACTGAGCAGCACCTAGTCAGAGCTTTGCTGAATCCAGTGTCGGACAGCATACTCCTTGGTCCTTTTAGCTATCAGTGAGGTGTCTCCAGAGCCCAGAGGAGAATTCGAGCAGAGGAGTCCTTTCCTGCCGCCATCACGCCAGATAAGCTAACTTGGCCAGCTGAGCTCAACATTATGTCCCCTCATCTTGAACTGACTTTGTAAAATTAACATTAAGAGGGGAATTTACTTGTCTTAAAATCAGGAACTGTGAACATCTCCAATACTGGTCCCTAAAGACAAACTATTGAAGTCATGATGACAAATACCAACAGAGCTTGAACAAAACAAAACCAGTATTACCTCATTTTACTACTACACAACTGACACACATAGAACATTTGTAATAATATATGTCACTACAATATTCATATTAAATACATTCTGTACATAACTTGTAATTTAAATTGATTGTGATTCCTGGTTCCCTTGGAGTTGAATCAGGACACATATTCATTCATGCCAGTAATGAATACATATTGTTATTTGAAAAGTTACGAGTGACTTCTTTAAGATATTCTCATAGAGTGTTATATGTATGTGAGTGTCACAGTGTTGTTAAGAGTAGTGGATTAAATTAAATTGTTTATCTGTCTGTTGTTGTGACTTCCACTTCATCATACACATACCCTAGACACATAACGTAGTCATCACACTATTCCAGAATAATTCTGACTGAGATATATAGATATGTGGTAGCAAGTAAGGTTATCTATAATACACTACTCTTAATAGATATAGATACCTTCACAGCTGATCTCAGTCAGTACGCTAAGTCCCCTATAAATATTTATAACATCCCACTTCACCACATATATTGGGGTCTCGCTCTTGGGATTTTGAATCTTTAACTATTAAAAATATTGGGGATAATTCACTTCAGGGAATATAAGAATTAAAAGGTATCCTTGGGTGGAATAAAATAAGGTTGAGCTCACGGTGCCTGTGTTGTCCATTATATATATTTAGAATTTGAATTGTTGGTTAGACATTGTAGAAATTTACATGATAGACAATGGCGGACCTGGCCAAGTTTCGATCTGCTGCTGTTCAGACTGCAAAAGAGTTAGGATTAGATGGGCAAGTTATGGTTGCCTATGTTACTACGGAATGTGACAAATTTATTGAACGCGAAGAAAGAAGGTTTGAAGCCGAAAGAAAGTTAGAGGCTGACAGGGAAATTAAGAAGTTACAATTTGAAGCTGAGGCTGAGACTAAGAGGTTGCAGATTGAGGCTGAGGCTAAGAAATTGGAAGCAGAAGAAAGAAGATTGACTGCAGAAAGAGAAGAGAGGAAATTAGCTGCAGAAAGGGAAGCAGAAGATAAAAGATTACAAAGGGAACATGAATTACGACTAAGGGAGTTTGAGTTTCAAGGCCATGCTCCTGAAAATGGTGCCAGTCCCTTTGCCTCTGATGCTACGGTTACTCAAGGAGCCTCAACCTCAGCTATGAATTTTCATTTAGATCATTTTGTTGAGAAAGACGATGATATTGAGAGCTACCTAAATAGGTATGAACTATTAGCTACCACGTATGGGTTAGAGAGAGAAAGGTGGAGCTTAAAGTTATCTCAGGGACTTCGTGGGGCAGCTTATGAAGTTTTTGCAAAAATGAGCAGAGGTGATCAGGAAAATTATGACATGCTAAAGCAGGCTCTTTTGTTAAGGTATGAAAAGAATGCAGAGTTTTACAGGAAAAAATTTAGGAATGCTAAACTACTGTCAGGTGAAACCTATCACCAGTTCTCTGCACGAATAAAGACATACTTGGAGAAATGGACTTCTCTGGGGAAAACCCAAGATCTTAAGGAAATGGTCCTTATAGAGCAACTAAGAGAGTCCATGGCTCCAGACCTGAGAAAGTTTCTCATGGAACAAGGTGCAGAGAGGCTGGGTGAGTTGCTAAATGTTGCTGAAAGGTATCAAGCAGCTCAAGCAGAGGTAACAGGTAATAAAAAGAAACAGGTGGACAACTTTAGGGCATCACAGAACTTAAATAAATTTGATCCTAGGGATCAAAATAAAGGTAAGCACCAATTTGATAGGCCACGGTATGAAAATAAAAATAAATTCCCACAATTCGATGAAAGGAAATATAATGAAAGAAAATCTTTCAACCAAGGAAAAAGGTGGTGTAAGAATTGTCAGATGGACAATCATGACACTGACCGTTGCAGAAGGAAACCTGTGTATATGGCAACCCTTCAGGTCAGGTCGACCTCAAGACAGGAGGAGGATATTATGTTAGATACCACTCCAGAAGAGATGAGGAAGGCACAGGCTGGGGATAAAACACTCAAGCCTTGTTTCAGAAAATTGTCAACTTGTCATACCACTCCAGGCAAGGGAGATTTTTACATGAAAAACAAGTTGATGTATAGGAAGACTGGAGCTAGATCCAATGGTCACGGACAGCTGGTTCTTCCAAAGAGATATAGGACAGAATTAATAAGGAGCCTACATGTGAAACCAGATGGGGACCATGAGAAGATAGGTACCATCATTCAAAAGGTGGCTCACAATTATTATTGGCCCAAAGCAAGATGGGACATTGAGAATTTTGTAGAAAGGTGTAGCATAGCACATGAGGGAACACCCACAAGTGGGAACATGGATCAGGACCTGGACACGCCATGGGGCAAAATCAGGCCTAACAATAAAAGGAAAAATAAATTTGATAAAGTGGACCAAATGGAATGGGAAGCCCCCTTTCACGGACAAGCTTCACTTAACTGTTTTACAATGGCCACTATGCGGAGAGTGCAAAAGGATGTCTTACCCCAGGATAAGCCGACAATCCCTCAATCGGACTTAAACAAACTGGAGGAAGAGGATGTAGAGAGGAAATCTCTCATCAAGAATTTTAAGTGGGGAGGAAACCCCAGGAAAAGAAAAATTGGTAGCGGTCGTTTTGTGAATGATAATTCTGGGAAGAAAAATCATCACTATAAAGCTTCGAGTGGAAGAGACCATACCGGTGCATGGACAAATAGGTCCACACAATTAAAGGTCCATATGTAGCTTTGTTAAGAACGTGGACTGATGAAAAGGCAGAGGAAAACATTACATCTTCATACCAATATGTGAATGAGCTGACCACTCGATTAAAAACTGGCTGGAAACTTGCCAATGAAAATTTGAAACAAGCCAGGAAGAAACATGCTGCCTATTATAACAGGAAGGCGAAAAACAGAAATTTGGCTGTGGGAGAGAAGGTACTGCTTCTTTTGCCCGGGAGTCAGAATAAGTTACAAATTGGATGGCAGGGTCCATATACAGTTTTAGAGAAGGTGTCTAGAACAAATTATAAGATAGATAAGAAGGGGAAAGAAAAAATCTATCATGTGAATCTCCTGAAGAAATATTTGGAAAGAGAACATCAGGAAGAGACACACTTGTTGACCTTGTCCATCGCCATGGAGATGAAAAAGGAACCACTTTCATCATTTGAATATCCATTACACCCCTGTGAGACAGCAGCACAGGTGAAAATCAGTACACATTTAACGAAAACTCAGAAAAGAGAGAGTGCAACAGGTTCTAAATAATCATGCAGAGGTGTTAACAGACCGACCAGGGCATACAAACCTATTGGAATATGATATGAAACTGATAGACCCCACACCTGTCTGTATGAAACCATATTCGATTCCGTTTTGCTAAGGAGAAAGCTTTGAAGGAAGAGATAGACTATCTGTTGAAGGAAGGAATTATTTCGCACAGTGAGTCTTCGTATAGCTCCGGTGTGGTACTCTTAAGGAAGCCCTCTGGAGAACATAGACTCTGTATAGATTACAGGAGACTGAATGCTATTACAGAAGGACAGGTGGATCCATTGCCGGATACAAATCAGCTGTTTGCCAGACTAAATAAAGCGAAATATTTCTCAAAAAGTGGATCTGAGTAAAGGATACTATCAGATTCCAGTAAAGCCTGAGGTTAGACCATACTTAGCTTTTAGTACCTCAGAAGGACACTATGAGTTTAATAGATTGCCATTTGGATTGAAGAATGCGCCTAGTGTCTTCTCTAGAATGATGAGAAAATTATTGGATCCTCTGAATAATCCCTGTATAACAAATTTTATGGATGATATCCTTATAGCAACAGAAACATTTGAGGAACACATTGACTCTCTGAACATGCTGTTTAATCGACTTAGGGAGGCAAATTTAACAGCCCGACCAACCAAATGTTGCGTTGGATGTAAAGAATTGGAATTTTTGGGACACACAGTTTATCAGGGAAACATGACCCCTGACCCAAAGAATTTAGAGAAACTACAGAAAGCCCCGAGACCACAAACCAAGAAGGACGTGAGATCCTTTGTCTCATTATGTGGTTTCTACCAGAAGTATATCAAAAACTTTAATTCCATATGTGCACCTTTAACGGAATTGACACGTAAAGGACATCCAGATCGCATTACATGGACACCACAATGTGAAATGACTTACCAAGAATTGAAGGAAAAGCTCACAAGTAAACCCATTTTGAAATTACCTGACTTAAGTCAAGAATTCATAGTAAGGACGGATGCAAGTAATATTGGGTTAGGTGCAACTCTACTACAGAAATCAGATGCATTGGATGGGGAATTAAGCCCAGTGGCATATGCTAGCAGAAAGTTGAATAAAGCTGAAATCAACTACTCAACTAGCGAAAAAGAATGTCTTGCAGTAATATGGGCAATAAAGAAATTCAATATTTATCTATATGGGAAGGCATTTAAGTTGCAAACAGATCACAAACCTTTATCGTTTCTAGCACAGGCAAAGCATGAGAACTCTAGGTTACTCCGATGGTCTTTGCTTCTGGCTCCATATAATTTTAGCATTGAGTATATATCTGGAAAAACCAATTTGGGAGCGGATTTTTTAAGCCGCCATCCGTGTGATGAGAATCACCGTAAACCCCAGAAATAATAATAAATTTCTCTATGTGTATATAGAATAAAGGACTGACATATAATGTCTGCTTTAAGAGGGGAGGTGTCATGGAATATTCTAATCCACATATATAAATTATTAGGTAAATATGAAGCCTAACAAATAAAATAAATAAAGGAAGAAGAATGGTAAATAACAGTGCTGTCACAAGGAATGTACTCGAAATCCCCCTTGTTTTCTGCTTCGTCTGCAAATTGTAACGCTTTCACGTTGATATAAAAGCTTACTGTATTATTACCCGCCTTCTTCAATGAAACGTGTGCTGCATTTCTAAGAAAAAACATTGAGACGTACTGCGTAATGACCTAAATTAATCCTAACATTAATTATACTGCGTTACCAAAACGAACGAACAGATGGACAAAAGGATAAAGAGAGAGGGGAGGGCTGAAAATCAGGAACGCATGCAACAGGCGTCGCGCGATACACAAATGCTGCCATCACGCGTGTAAGTCTACATGCACTAATTTTTTTTCAGACGGACAGTGATAAAATACACTACCCTTTCCCAGAGTTAGGTTTATAAATCATAAAAAAAACTCTTATTAGAAAAGATAACATTAGATGGGTTTACGGTTGAAAACATAACAGTACCCAGACAGCACATCTTCGAAACAGGAGGTAGAAGAAATTGCATATTTTGAACGCAGCCACGTAGCTCCTTTAAATTTGTATTTTTGGGTTCCTTAGGGCTTGCTGACAAATAATATGTAAAACGTTACGCAAATGGTCCAGGAATTAATAAATTATACCCAAAATAAAATATTGGGGGTGCCTGACAGCATAAAATCATTTCTGCTCATAAGATTTTTTTTTTAACGTGTTTGAAAAAAATTTACGTTACAGAAATAGCCTACCATGTAAACTCCAAATTGATTGGAGCGCAACAAATGAAAGCCTAACCACGATTGGTCGGGCTATAAATACTATCTTGGTTGTTAGGGGAAACGGGGAAAGGTAACATTTTTTCAAACACTTGTCGAAACGGGGATCATTGGTCAGACTCGCTGATATACACACTTGGGAGCGTTAGTTCGAAACCACTTGTTTAAATAAGATTGATAAAGCATCAGTGCGTTGAAGCCAGCTTATATTTGGCTAAATAAAAGCCTGGAAGATAAGCAGATGGGAATTTGTGCCAGTTTGTGCCAGAATTCATTGCTAATCAACGTATCTGTGTTTATTCGTATGAATTGTGGGACAGTGGTCTTGATGGTACTGAGCAGCACCTAGTCAGAGCTTTGCTGAATCCAGTGTCGGACAGCATACTCCTTGGTCCTTTTAGCTATCAGTGAGGTGTCTCCAGAGCCCAGAGGAGAATTCGAGCAGAGGAGTCCTTTCCTGCCGCCATCACGCCAGATAAGCTAACTTGGCCAGCTGAGCTCAACATTATGTCCCCTCATCTTGAACTGACTTTGTAAAATTAACATTAAGAGGGGAATTTACTTGTCTTAAAATCAGGAACTGTGAACATCTCCAATACTGGTCCCTAAAGACAAACTATTGAAGTCATGATGACAAATACCAACAGAGCTTGAACAAAACAAAACCAGTATTACCTCATTTTACTACTACACAACTGACACACATAGAATATTTGTAATAATATATGTCACTACAATATTCATATTAAATACATTCTGTACATAACTTGTAATTTAAATTGATTGTGATTCCTGGTTCCCTTGTAGTTGAATCAGGACACATATTCATTCATGCCAGTAATGAATACATATTGTTATTTGAAAAGTTACGAGTGACTTCTTTAAGATATTCTCATAGAGTGTTATATGTATGTGAGTGTCACAGTGTTGTTAAGAGTAGTGGATTAAATTAAATTGTTTATCTGTCTGTTGTTGTGACTTCCACTTCATCATACACATACCCTAGACACATAACGTAGTCATCACACTATTCCAGAATAATTCTGACTGAGATATATAGATATGTGGTAGCAAGTAAGGTTATCTATAATACACTACTCTTAATAGATATAGATACCTTCACAGCTGATCTCAGTCAGTACGCTAAGTCCCCTATAAATATTTATAACATCCCACTTCACCACACAGACAACACAAAAATCAGAATCGCTCAGTGGCAGATTTTCACACCACCATTGTACGGGAAATAGGCTGACATGTTACCTCCTATTTGATTGGCGGAAAGTAAATGTAAGGCTAAACACGATTAGTCGGACTATAAATATTGATTCTTTGTTGTTAGGGAAACGGGAGTAGGAGTACTTTTTTTCAAACCCTTGTGTAAACATGGCACGATTGGTTAGACCCGCCAATATAGTCAATCAGAGGCGTCAGGTCAGCACCACATTTTCAAATAAACTTACTAAAGAACCAGTGCGTTGAGCGCCAGTGCATATTTTTCTAAATAAAAGCCTGGGACATCGGCAGATCGAAATAGTGCTATATTCATTGCCAGTCAACGTAACTGTGTATTATTCCATGAATTGTGGTAAGCTTGAAATATTTGATAACTTTTTAATGAAAATTGAATGTAAATTAATAATTTATGTCTGTATATATGTGTGGTTCAGTAGCGAACATGAGGTAAAGCCTATATAGTGCTCCAACCTGAACAGAAGGTGTCGGAGGAAAGTAAAACTACATGGAATTGCCAAACAGTACACTGACACCTATCTTATTGACTAGAAAGAAATAATGCTGGAATTGCAGAGGCGTAGTAACCATTAGGGAGGAGTATACTGGTGAAAATTGTTTCAGATGAAGATAGCAGTTGGCCTACCGCTTTGAACTCAGTGTTTGTTATGTATTGTGTTCAGCCTGGAAATTTATTATAAATTAGTTCTGAAATAGGAGGTACAACCTTCTTGTTTCAGGGACCGTGGTCCTAAAGTTATTGAGCAGCACCTGGTCTGAGCTTTGCTGAACCTAGAGGCTGACAGCATACTCCTGGGTCCAGATAGTGACCAGTGAGGTGTCTCCAGAACACAGGGAGGCTATCGAGCAGAGGAGTCCTTTCCTGCCGCCATCACGAAAGATAAGCGTCTGTGGCCAGAGGAGCTCAACATTATGGCCCCCCTCAAAATCTGACTTTATAATAAAACAGAGGGAAAATACAGTGTTTAAATTGATAGGAACTGTGAACTTTTCCCCATACTATTTCCAAGATAAACAAACACTTGAAGTCATGATGACAAATAACAACCTAGCTTGAAAAAAACAAAACCAGTATTACCTCATATTACTACTACACAACTGACACACTTAGGATAATATTAATAAAATATGTCACTACAAAGTTCATATTGATAAATTCTGTACATATAAATTGTAATTACAATTGATTGTGATTCCTGGTTCACTTTGTATTTGAATCAGGACACATATTTTAGTGAAAGTAATTAATACATATTTATATTTGAAAATTTACCAGTGCCTCATTTAAGATAGTCTTATAGAGTGTTAAATGTGTGTGAGTGTCACAGTGTTGTCAAGTGTGGTGGAATAAATTAAATTGTATATCTGTCTGTTGTTGTTGTGACTTACACTTCATCATATACATACCCTAGACATTTAACGTAGTCATCACAATATTCCAGAATAATTCTGACTGAGTTATAATGTGGTAGCAAGTAAGGTTAGCTGTAAAACACTACACCTATTAGATACAGATACCTTCACAGCTGATCTCAGTCAGTACACTAAGTCCCCTATAAATATTTATAACATCCCACTTTACCACAACCTGCATGAAGCAGTCACCAGCTCTTGCAGTGGTAATTTATGCGGACATTTATTTTACATGAAGAGGCTGCCAGGATCATGCACAACGTTGCACAAATAATCATTTCATACATGTAAAGGAAGAAAACGAGGTGCAAACATTATTACATTAGTAAGAGATAAGCAAGGAAATCTCATCACGACAGCAGAGGGACAGGAAACAAGATGGGCAGATTACTTCAGAGAAACTCTGAACAAGGAACCACCAGTGACACACTTGAATGTTCCTGAGGCTGAAAACGATCTAGATGTAAATACAGACATTCCACGAAAAGAAGAAATCATCACAGCAATCAAAGGATTAAAGAACGGAAAAGCTCCTGGCCATGATAACTTAAATGCAGAGCTATTTAAGACAGACCCTGAGCTAGCAGCAGAACTATTAGAACCACTATTTGCACAAGTCTGGAAAACGGGGACAACACCATCAGAGTGGAACAAAGGAATAATTGTCAAATTGCCCAAGAAGGGAGATCATGCAGACTGCAATAATTGGAGAGAAATCACTCTTCTCTCGGTTCCCAGCAAAATACTAGGCAGGATCATTATACAGAGAATTTCAAAAGCAGTAGACTACAAACTGAGGAAAGAACAAGCAGGATTTAGAAAGAACAGAAGATGTGTAGATCATATATTCACTCTCAGGAACTTTATCGAGCAGTGCTCAGAATGGCAAAGACAGCTGTACATTAATTTCGTTGAGTTTGAAAAGGCTTTTGACAGCATACATAGGGACAGTTTATGGAAAATACTGAGGGCTTATGGAATTCCAAGCTGCATAGTGTCAATCATGAAAAGCCTCTATGGCACCTTTACGTGTAGTGTTGGGCAGAGCAACTTAACCTTTGAGGTAAAGACAGGAGTACGACAGGGATGCCCCTTATCAACTACTCTATTTTTAACAGTCATAGATTGGGTGATGCGCCAGACAACAGAGGGCAGTCCAAGAGAAATAAGATGGACTACATTTTCTACATTGGAAGATCTGGAATATGCAGATGACATTGCACTACTAGCACATTCACATCAACACATCTGTCGTACATTTTTTGATAGGGAAGTTAAGACTTGGGTTGGTCCCTTCTGCATAGGTTAGAATGAGTGATAGCCACAGTGAGATGTGATAATAGAAATAGAGTTCCACGAGTGAGATGGTAGAAATTTATAGAGGCTGTCCCGGAAATCGAGAATCTCTCTCTCTTTCCGCCTATCTTCTACAACAGATCTAAAGGAGTCAGACAGACTATAAAAAATAGGTATATTAATATTTATCTATCCACTCACGTGCACGCACATACAATGGACGACAGTTAGACTCACAGAACGTGGGAAAAACTATAACAATGATTATATAGAGATTATGGGTACGAACTGACCATCACACTGAAATAAATGTAGGTATAGTTTAATTATCATAGTAAACTTACATCACAACATATAACATACATCAAAAGCATATACAAATAGTCATAAGAATCAAGGAATGCTACAATAGTGATAGACCCGTTTGTATGGTCCTCCCCTGGATATATAGCTCACAGTCCCGTTAGAAGAAAGTGATAACCCCAAAGAGTTACAGATACATATGATTGAGTCTATGGTTTCCCCCTTTTAAGGTATGGACAGACTTGATACTCTGCTTTATTCTAATGGTAGATATTGTTAGCAATAACTTGTATAAAGGAAGTTACAACGTGGGTGACTCAGACAAAGAACATCCTTCAGTCTACTTTCACTCGGTTCTTTCATCAGGGCCCTGATATACTTACAATCGTGCTGTGGTTCGCCGTCTGGCGCAAACTTTGGGACACTCACACACTTTTTATCTGTTACTGTCGTTTAATGAAACGGATCCCAGCTTCGGTACAAAACGCCGGAAAGTTTGGGTTACCCCAATATTCACTGAATAAAGAAAAAACACATAAGAAATATATTACATATTATGTATCCAATATAACTTACGTTTTTAAAATGCAAGCGTACATCTTGACTTATCATTTAAAACTTCCCGTGCAATAAGTATATATATATATATATATATATAAAATCATTAATCCTCATGAATTAGGAATACATACGTATTCCGTCAACACTCATGAGGCATCTAGCATTATAAGTTAGTTTAGAAAAATTGTTCCCGTCTGATTATTTAGCAGTTAAATTAAATTCATTATAGCCACATTGTTGTTTAAGCTAGAAATTATAATTTATTCTGCTTTCCATTGAAACACGTCACTAGAAAATAATACAGACTATATAAATTAAGCACTCTGCACCAAATCTAACTAGTGAAATATGAAATAAGCGATTATCACTTTAAACACTTCACAAAATATTAGATAATTATTATAATATATACCTCAACACACAGAACTACAGGTAATCGCACACTTTAGAATTATACGCTGATATATTTATTTGAAGTCTAGAGCTCGGTAAATTTCCGAACAAACTAGGGCTTCGCTATACAGCTTATTCTATTCACGAATAACCTGTCTACTGCAAATTTTGAGGACTGAATGAAAATAAAGTTTAACATTCTGGTTATATCTATTACCAGACAAAGGGTCCCAACTTTATTTCGCCAAACGAAATAATCTCCCCTTTCCGTCTAAAACACCTTACATCAACTAGAAGACTACCATGAACTGACACTCGTGCGTTTTCACACCTCACGCTGACCAGGCCAACAGTGAGGGCCTTGTCAGCTGGGATTTCCAGACAAATGTCTCAAACTGCGCCGAGGAGATGTCGGCTATCGCGCCTCACTTAAGCGCTCAGCCGATGCAACTCGTTGTGGCAGGTGAAAATGCAGACAACTTTGTCGCCTATAGGTCTGGCGAAAGCGAATATTCACAGTGTATTTCGTCTGGTGCAGGGAATGCTGTAGACATATGTCTGCTCCTATGTCTGGCCAGACGAATATATTCACAGTTTCGTCCACTGACACCTAATGCAATAGAATGCATTTTAACGATCTCTCTCTCTGACACGTTATGTCATAAATGCGTTTACCAGTATGAGAAAGAAAACGGTAAAGTTGAGAATGGGGAAGAAAATATTTTTCGCAAACGAATGGATGCGAAAAATACAGGAAAAAGGTAAAGAGTGATAATAAAATAGAGGACACGGGTGAAGAAAAGAAGAGAACAATTGAAAATTTATTGATCATAATCTCTACGTGACAACATCCAGGAAAAAACGGATAGACTTAATAAGTTTAGCCAGCAGGTGGGCTTGAACATCAATTTAAAGAAGTAAGAGGTCATGACGCTCAATGTGAGCAACCCTGAGCCCATATCAGTAAGGAATCAGCAATTGGTACAGACAGACACCTTCACATACCTAGGATGCATAGTAACACCAGACGGCGGGGCAGGCAGAGACATCAACATCAGAATAAATAAGGCAAGAACAGCCTTTTTTAGCCTAAACAACATATGGACGTCCTCTCAATACAGCACAAGCACAAAATTAAGATTATATCAGAGCTGTGTGCTTTCTGTGCTTCTCTATGGTGCTGAATGCTGGAGAGTTACAGAGAAGGAAATGTCGAAATTGTCCTCTTTTCACACAACATGCCTAAGAAAAATTCTCCGAATCTTTTGGCCGAATAGCATCACCAACCAAGATCTGCTTACTCAGAGCAAGAAGAGGACATGCACACCATCATAGCTGGCAGACGCTGGAGCTCGGTTGGCCATGTCCTCAGAAGAGACCCCGATGCCAACACAAGAACAGCTATGCTTTGGACCCATGAAGGAAAATGAAAGAGAGGTCGACCAAAAACAACCTGGCGGAGGATTGTGGAGGCTGAGATGCAAAGAATGAACCAGAGTTGGGGCACTGTACGAAGGATGGCCGCCGATCGAGCAAAGTGGAATCAATTTGTTGTTGCCCTACAAGACGCCACTAGCGTGATGGCCACTGACTGCTTTGACGGTCGGCGGCTAAGGATCAAAGACGAAAGGCACATAGAAATAATACGAAAATGTACTTGATAAAACTTATCCCTTTGTTTATGTTTGGTTATGCAGACGTTTTTCCACAAGATGGCCGATACCTCTTCACTGCATCAATAAAGGTAGGTGCGATCTTCCCGGGTGAGATACTGATAAACGCTACTCTACAATTCTTAGTTTTATCACTTGGTGAAGATTTCTAAGTGTCGTGTTTATAAAGTCCTTTTTATAATTGTTTAACACTTTTAATTTCATAAAAGCATATTTTAGCCTAATCACTCTCTAGCAAAATGAATCTGTCTCCGATCTGAAATATGGTACTCTCTCATGAGAATTTGAAAATGTATGGAATCTCCAGACACTCAGGTTTTATAGCTATCACTTCGCCAACACGAAACTAAATGTCGCTAGTTTATTTTTGTTAAAGCCAATCACAGTTTAGGCTAGTTTATTTTTCGATTTATAGGCAATAACTGTATATGGCGTCTTATTTTAGAATATTTTTCATCTCAACATTGTTATAATTATTGACTTTGCCGTATCTGGTAAGTGAAACTAATTCTTCAATATTGGTGTCACTGTTTAGTAGAATACGATACCTTGTGGGAATAATTATGTCATATGCTTTGTGCATATTGGCATAATCAAGACAGACATAAGCATTGTCAGGTTACACTCCCTCAAGATTATAACAGATTATTTTTAAGCGACCATTGACGACCAAGCTGACTGGAAAAATACACGTAATCGTAGCGTCTGTCCCAGACAACGTAATTCGTATATCCCAAAATACATCAATCGCTCTTCTTGTGTAAACTGTAAATAAATTAACAAACAACACACAAAGGTATTATCAGGCACTCAGTGGGAAAATAAAGAAGTAGAAGACTAGACAACAGAAAAACAACAGAAGTGATAGACTTACCGTGTAAACAGGAGGCTGGTGAACAATAGTCTTCATTGTCGGTTTTAAGCTCTGACCTTATTGCTCAAAGCCTGGCTAAGCGTTGACTTCCAACAATCAAAAAGATAAAAACGCCAGGCTAGTGGCAAGCAGACATTATCTTAGAGGAATGTCCCTCCTAAGAAAAAAGTAATTACCGGCAAAAGTACTTACGTAGAGGAGTCTAGCAAAAAGATGGACAGAAAAATGAATCAGATGAACATGACTACAGTCACACACACACGCACGCACACTCACACTCACACGCACACACACACACACACACATATATATATATATATATATATATATATATATATATATATATATATATATATATATATATATATATATATATATATCCTATATATATATATATATATATATATATATATATATATATATATATATATATATATATATATATATATAAGGGCTGCACCGAATACTGGTTTTTACTATTCTGCAGAATGTGAAGAGAGGTCTTGAACCATTCGACCGAATACGAATACGAATAGTGAGTGAATGTTTGGCATACATTTTTATTAATTATACAGCGTTACAAAAAAATAAGGCAAATATCTTGGAACTATTTAATGCTACTAAGTAGCCATTAATAAGTTTTTAAATTGCTGCATGAAACATGTGTTGGCTTTCAAAAAAAAAAAAAAAAAAAAAAAACCAGTCTCTCAATATTCTCTGCCAAAAGACATGTTGTCTGAAAACGTGTTGCCGGCAGTCCTGAACAGACGTTCACTTGGGACGCTTGTTGGAGGCGCAGCGAGATGTTGTTGTGCACAGAATCGGAGAATAGGAAACCTGTCAGCGTTAGTCTGCCACCACGACATTGGATCAATATCCCTCAGCACACACAGTTCATTCAGAAACATGTTCAGTTGATCGTCAATAAGGTTTGAAGTACTGATTTCTAACTGGTTATTGCATCTTTGCACCAAATTCCATGAGGCCCAGAAATCATCTGAAGCGATCTTACTCTTCTTACTAGTTGGATTTTCATATTTCCCTTTCATACTGTTGTCACTGACAGTGTTGACGTTCTGGGATTGACATACTGTTGTCACTGACAGTGTTGACGTTCTGAGATTGACATACTGTTGTCACTGACAGTGTTGACGTTCTGAGATTGACATACTGTTGTCACTGACAGTGTTGACGTTCTGAGATTGACATACTGTTGTCATTGACAGTGTTGACGTTCTGAGATTGACATAATGTTGTCACTGACAGTGTTGACGTTCTGAGATTGACATACTGTTGTCACTGACAGTGTTGACGTTTTTAGATTGACATACTGTTGTCACTGACAGTGTTGACATTCTGAGATTGACACACTGTAGTCACTGACAGTGTTGACGTTCTGAGATTGACATACTGTTGTCGCTGACAGTGTTGACGTCCTGAGATTAACATACTGTTGTCACTGACAGTGTTGGCGTTCTGAGATTGACATACTGTTGTCACTGACAGTGTTGACGTTCTGAGATTGACATACTGTTGTCACTGACAGTGTTGACGACCTGAGATTGACATACTGTTGTCACTGACAGTGTTGACGTCCTGAGATTGACATAATGTTACAGCTGCTAATATTTTTGCTCTGCCTTCATTTTCTATACTTAGGTAAAAGGTAAAGGTAATCGATTCGAGTGGTCAGCATCACGCTGGCCACCTTAACCTTCCCAGAGATGCTTTAGTACCAATTCATGAAGCTGGGTCGACCCTGGAGCCATTTGCGGTCTAAAATAATCCTACCTCAACTGGGGATTGAACCATGCTAGGGAGCCAGTGCACTAACCCCTGCGCAGCCGCCGCTCCCTTAACTTAAGTTAAGTTTAAAACGGGGATCTAACCCTGCAGAAACAACAAAAAGCTCATGATCATACAGACCAGAAAGCCTGTGTTTCAACGCTAGTATAATTTCTGTGACCGTCTTCTTGATTCCATCATCACATATGTCCTTTTGCAGATACAGCAAGATAGCTTGAATGGCTGGCAAGACCACTGACGAACATGCATTTGCGCTGCTGATTTCACGAGTCTTCAGTAAGGGCTTCAGTAATGTCACAACGCGAGACACCAGATTCCACTGATTTGTTGTCAAATTCAGGCTTTTGCTGTCATGATCGCCAACTTCTACGCTGAACAATGAGATTACACGTATCTGTTCTGCAAGACGATGTAACATGTAAAATGTTGAATTCCAACGAACGAGTCACAACATCTTGACATAGCTGATGTTTAGGCAATCCCAGTTCTTTTTGTATTTCATGAAGGCGACCAGTTGCCGCATAAGAATGTTTAAAGTACCAAACAATTCTGCGGGCAGATGTTATATAAGTTCTTCTACTGATGGTTGACATAGAATGGGATCGTGAACAACAAGCTGTAATGTATGAGATAAGCATCTAACATGTGTCAAGATTGCTTCTTTTGTGGCCTTCATCATATCTGCGCCATTATCACGCAATACAACATGCACTTTGTTGCCATCAATTTTCCATTCGGTCAACATTTATGTCAGTGCTTAAGTTGAGTTAGTAGCAGGACCAATGGAAACTGAAAGTCAGCCTCCGAATCGAATACGAATCGGATATTCCATGCAGCCCTGATATATATATATATATATATATATATATATATATATATATATATATATATATATATATATATATATATATATATATATATATATATATATATATATATATATATATATATATATATATATATATATATATATATATATATATATATATATATATATTATATATATATATATATATATATATATATATATATATATATATATATATATATATATATATATATATATATATATATATATATATATATATATATATATATATATATATATATATATATATATATATATATATATATATATATATATATATATATATATATATATCCTTAAGAGTTTTCTTGGTAATATCCGTCTGAAACAATCGCAACAGACTGTCGGGAAAATACGTAAATGCACTGTAATTTGAGTACATATACGATTTTAATATATTTACAAGATAATAGATCCCTACAAGATTAAAGCATCATGTTGTATTTAAAACCCTACAGTTTTGCTTCCCAATTGTTAAAGACCTGACATCGTTTATTAGTTGATAGGTCCGTGCCTGGCTGTTTCAATTATTAAGTATCACAAATACTGTTTTAGTTGTCCATATTCTTCATGTCTATCATCTTTTTCATTTTGAGCTTCTTTCGCTTCTCCTTTATTTTCTTCTTCTTTCAGTGCTCTCGTTTCTCCTGTATCGTCTTTATCCTTCACTTCCTGTATTATCTTCTTCCTACATTTGTCCTACCACTTGTCCTTTATTTTCTTCCGTTTTTTATTTTTCCCCTGCCTCTTTATCGTCATCTACTGTTCTCTCTGTTTCTCTTTTTTTTCCCTAACGTACCCTTAAACTGATACAGTTTAAGGTCATGAAATGTTCTACAACTGTTCATGTGTGGTATTTTGTGCCTGTATAGTCGCATAAGATCTACAAGGTATTCGGCCACACTCAGCATCCCTTAGTTTATTTGTTTCTAACACGTTCAACTTTTCTATTTTTAAGATGAAGCGTTATTAATAATACTTGTCATTTGTTTTTATTTGGGCTGTAAATGAGTTTGAATACTCGTAATGTCTATCATCTTACTATTATTATTGTCATCATTACGTCCATCTGCTCGTGGTAGTCCTTCTTCAGGAACAACTATAAAAATGTGATACAGAAAAACTGACTAAACTTCCTCTTTGATAATTTAATTTCCCAGACGGTACAAGAATCAATCGTCTAATCGTTGTTATTCTGACAAGACAATAAATATCAACACAACATTGTATTGTATGTATGCTTTTGTTACAAGCATTTAATCAGACAACGGTAATGTACATGAAGCACGTGAACACAGGTTTTGGATGGACAAAGAACAGAAGGACAGTCTAGAACAAACTGGAGAAGGACAGTCTAGAACAAACTGGAGAAGGAATGTCTCATGACAAGAAACGTTGGAACCTGTCTGTGGCAGGCATGTTCTCTAGAGGTGGCTGAAAGATAAGTCTCTCCCCTCCTTTTTAAAAAAAAGATATTTCGCTTCTTAGAAGTTACACTGAGCAATCGGTCGGTCATTCTGGCAATCATTTGAATACAATATCTAAATGTGACCAGAGCGTTAGAGTAGCAGAGTGGTTAGAGCGTGGCCAATTCGGCAAAGTCACCGGGTTCGAAACACAGGGGCGTCACACTTCAGTCTACCCAGTTGAAAATTGGTATCGGACTCTGCTTTTCAGTTAGGAAAAGAAAAGGCAGCAAGGATGGGAACTGGTCACTTCACCTCTCGAAGTTAGACTTAAAACAGTGAAGTCTCTAACACTCAGACTTAGAACAGTGAAGTCTCTAACACTCAGACTTAGAACAGTCAAATCTCTAGCACTCCATTCTTGTACGGCTATGGGACTACATTTACCATTTTTCGCGTGAAACAGTTTATCGTGTATCTTTTTGTTACAAGCTGTGTAATTTTGTGGGAAAAATTCATTACATTTGATACAGTTCCTAGCTTTCTTGCGAATCTAAACTTGATATAACAGAGGAAATAAAAAGTTAAACCTACCATAGTTGGTGAAAGGGGAAATAAAATTACAAAGACCAATATTCAACTCTGTGAAGTGGAGACAACTCCCTGTTATCTCTACAAGCAAGCGATCAATCCATCATGCCCTGCAGCGACAACGTGATTCAAAAATGACAGTACGTGTGTAACCTGTTATTGTTTACGTTTATAATGACAGCAATTTAGGTTTTTACTCGATATTTTTCTAAATATACTGGGATAATTCTGTGCTACTGAAGTGTTTGTTATACATTTACGGTTTGGTAGGTCTCGGTTGTCAGCCCTAAAGTAAGAATAGTTCGTGACCTGAGATCAGAATTGTAACAATTGACGAATATATATATATATATCGATATTATGTTAGCTCCTGATGGTTGTGCTCATGATTAGTTAATAACAGACTTAGGTGAATATTTATGCTAACAACAGAACAACGTCACAAATTAATACCAGAAAATGGATCTGTCGGAAAACGATTTAAAATAAAACGTTATTGTCTACAACGGGAATGCGCGCAATACGTTCGCTAATCGACACTTGTAGCTAATTGCCAAAAAAAATGTGACGAATTGAATTATTGAACCTTGCATGATGAGAAACGAAAATGTCATGAAAACATTCTTGAAAAAAAAATGTTTTTACGCTGGAAATACTGATACTTCCGGCCTGCCTGAAAACTTGGATGGGTTCTTCCATATCTATATTATTGAACAGGCATACGAACTCAGATATTGTCACATAATGGATTGGGGCGACCCCTTCTTCTTCCTAATCTCTGTTTCACTACGGCAGTAATCGGTACATTTGTGGTACGGATTTCATTGTACACAGATTAACACGTACATCGCCCAGCGCAATCTGCTTAATCACTGATAAGGCACGGGTGCGTCTCCGCCAAGGTTGTAAAGAGACGGATTTTATGTGTGCTCAAGCAACAGATAAGATATTACTTTAGCGAAAGTAATAATTTGTTACATCTGACATACGTTGTCGTATGAGTTTAACGACCTGTTTGTGAGTTGGTACACAGGGCAATAGGATGTTTACTGCCCATTTTCAGAAAAGTAATATTTGAAATTTTGCTCTAGGTGAGTCATGCAAAATATTCAAATCAGATTGGCTGATCATTTGAGCTCCATAACAAACAGAGTGGGGTATGACAGTGAATATAACCTGACACATTTCAGTGGTTTGTTTCACTGTGATATTCACCCTTGCCAAAGACACCAGACGTGCCAGTTAGAATTCAGAATTTCCATTTATCAGACCTGACAACTTTTATTGGAGTATTCATCTGAAGTTACAATTCAGCCCAGGAAATCTCTATCCTTTTAATAAGGAAAGCCGCTTTCTGATGAAACTGAAGGAAACACACGGAGTCAGAAAGGGAATTAAAGTTCAAATTAATGACCCCAAGTACACGTGTAATAAGGCAACTGCCAGTGCCTTTTATTCATCTGAGCAAAAAGTCTGTAAGCCAGGACATGCGTGATTTTATATTATATATTTTATGACTAATATGTGAACTAACATATTTATGTTTATTACCATGTGAATTTTAATATGTGAAAATCGCTACGGGATGTCCCAGTTATTTGAGGCTGGCAACCTCAGCGTATAGAATGATGATTCATGAACCACCACTGCATGGTTGGTGATTGCTTTATTTCTAGTTTCGTAAAGAGAACTAAAAGCATAAAGTAGTTCCGAGTTCCATATGGAGCAGGGAGAAAAAGATGAAAGAAATAACGACCATTCTAAGTATAATACTAACAGTTTCGAACCAGTGTAAATGTCTATGTTAACATATGCACTTTAAAATTAATGGCAGTTTTAACTTTTCACATCAGTGTAAACATAAATGAAAACATATTCAATTTATAGTGTGAACACTTTTCAATCAGTGGAAATGTAAATGTAAACATATTTACATTTATCTGTACTATTTAACTTTTCATTTAAATGTAAAGTAAAGCGAGAGCTATTCAATTTAAATGTAAAGAAAGTTTTATCCCGAGGGGTTAAATTTAATTCTCCTCAAGGTTAAATTCTGAGATAAATGGGATAGCAGAATAGAAGATTAGGGACACTAAGTATGTGTGGGGAAACGCAATACCCAGACGAGCGTTTCGTTTCTATTCTCTATCATAGTTATTGGTGGTACAAGCAGAAAGTACTATCTCTGACACAAGAAGGGACAAGTGGCCTACACTTTATGACGAGGGACCAACTTTGTAGACTCCTTGACATTTCTGGGAAACGAGCTACACCCGACAACCTTGACCAGCGACGAGCGTAGGCAGTGTAAATAGAACCAACCCATCAGAAGGAGCAGAACCGTCATTGGCAGCTAAGTTCCATATATATGCTGCCAAAGTGAACTTTTTTTCATCGTCTCTATTATCCATCAATGATGAAACCTTTCATCTAAACTATTCAAATTATTTTCAAACTGTTAAAACTTAAGTTATTATTAAATTTTGTTATTTTTAATTTTACAAATTTAACTTCGATTTAATCATTTTAAAGTTACTGCATGTTTGTCTCAGTCAATTTACTACACACACTCTAAACAGAGCTGTACCAGAATGATAAGAATTCAACTGAGTAAATCAGAGGTGGGGGCGTAACGAGCTAAAACTAATCATTGCTTAATTCTTCTCAAAAGTGGTCGGCAGACTCTAGAATTAACGTGCTGAGCCAAAGAAGTATTGATTTCACTTATCAGAATATCTTGTGAACACTCCTTTTGTATAGAAGTGTCATTACCCTTCTATCTACATCTCTGCCAAGATTAATCTTGTGTGAAGGTAGACACCTTTGAAGCTCGTATTATATACTCTTGAGTCTTGGTCACTGTTGGACCACTACTGCAAAGCAGGGGAGGCAATACCGTCACAGATATTTAGCATAATTTTACCTAGTTCATCCTCTTCTTCATCGTACACGACTTGAATGGGAGCCGCGCTAATGCAGTGGTTATCAAACTGTGCTGGCGACCGGGTGACCCAGTATCAAACCCGGGCGAGGAAATTTGAAGATTTTTCGTCGACCGGGATTTGGACTGGATTAACTCGAGCCCTGGGGAGCACATTTGAAGAAGTGTCGTTGACCATGGACTGGCGGCTCCTGAGCCGACCCAGCTCAAATGGGTACCTCCGAAATCGGCGAGTATCTGCCTGAATGGCGAGGGACACCTGTCTCTGTACAAGAAAAAAAGGGATACTCATGTAAAATCAGTCTCAGGTTAGACATCCTAACCTGAGATTTCGCCTCGAGTAATAGCGGGAAAATTGAATAGATAGTATCCCAATCTCTTGTGGCCTATGCGATGTCTGAAGATTACCACTTGTACTCTTCTGCTGAGCTGGTAATATTAACCATTTTGTGTGTGTCCTGGATGCTATGCATCCCATGCATTTCTGTATCTGGTTGTGATAAAACTTTGCCTCTTCTAAAGTTATGATTTTATCAGGTAGAGGCAGCTTTCCACATTCCTTTGCTAGTCTGTCAGCTTCTTCATTGTCGGGGATGCTACGATGAGATGGGTGTAGTGACTTCTAAATACAATATCTAAATTAATATATAACAATATAGGGCATAAAGGCAAAGATAAGAAAGTACAAAAGAATTTTCTGCTAGAACGGTTGGTATCGCCTACGCCTTCAGATTATTATTTGCTAACGAATAGCTGAACAAAACGGTACCCAATTTTTCAAATTCGTCCTTGACATAAACAACCACTTTTCCTAGTTCTAAGAAAATATTTGCCTAAAATGCATTGTGGAACGAGGAGGGGAAAGGATAGATGAAATGCTAATTCGTTTCGCATTGATTTTAAACTAAAAGCACCCATAGCACAGGGGCAAGCCTTGCCTTAGGGGTTTCTCCAAATACAATGAAAAAGTTAGAATTGTGGACACCTCGGTCATGTAAACATGTTAAGCTCTTATTATGAATGACCTAAGCTTTCGTAATTATCTCGTAAGTACATGAGAAAAGAAGTGAACAGGAGGTAGTTTAAAAATAAACAACCAACATAGAGAAAAAGATAGAATTTTTGAACCAAACCACATGGCCCCTTAAAAATTGTAGATTCGTGTACCTGAAGACTTACTGACCAAGAATATGAATTAGTTATATAAATAGTCCCTTAACTAATTAAATATTGATAAAACAATACATAGAGATCAGAGATACTGTCAGGTCAAGTCATATCTGCTTAGATTGGATCGCATATTTTTGGGGGGAAAAGTAGGTGACAGATAGGCTAGGATAGTACAGTGAATCTGATTGGGTGGCATTTGAAGTGAGACTAAATATTATTGGCTGACCTTTGAATAAACATAAATAACCTAGTAACGTAGGAAAAGTTTGAATGATATTTTTTGAAACAGACTGTTTACCCTTGTAATATTAATAGCGATTGGCTAACTGAATCGATATTGTCAGAATAAGCGTTAAGGGGGACGCCATTTCTATAAAATTTTCAACAGTGATAGATGAGAGCAGGCTGTGCTTTAAAATACATGTTCTAAGCAGCCTGGGCAATAAAACAGATCGAAACTGTGTCAGTCATCGTCTCTGTGTATATTTCATTGAAAATTGTGGTAAGATTGACATTTATTAACCTTTATTTTATATAAAAATTGAATGTGAAATAATAATATATGTCTGGACATGAGTGGGTCTATAGCGAACATGAGGCAAAGCCTAAAGATTGATCCACCATGTGATAGACTGTCAGAGAGGTGTAAAACTAAAAGAATATGTATGATTGTCATAAAGGAGCATAACACCTATCCTATTATATGGAAGAGATTACAGCTGGAATTGCAGTGGCGTTGTAACTATTAGGGAAAGGAATACTGGTATACATTGTCACATCAAAAGAAAATGGTGGCATAGGTTTGTATAAGGATATGATCCTTTTGTTTGTTTGTAATGTACATGTCCTTAACTGTGGACTATTAGTGTATGCTAGATATTACGAAGGATGCATACCTTCACATTTCAGAGGTCCTGGGTACTGACGTTAATGTGGTACCAAACGCTTGAAAATTGATTGATTCAGGACTCTGCCTGTTTACTGCGAGCCCATGCTAGTGGCCATTGCCTATCAAACAGGGAACAGATTGTCAAGCGAGCAGAGGAAAGGTTCAACCTATATTCTACGGCCAAGTTAAGTTCTCGTTCGGCACCTGAAAGCTCAACTACAGAACTTTAAAAGAACTATGTAATGACAGTGAATAAAACTGGGACAAATATTTAATAGTTCCACAAGTGACAAAATAGAAACAAACAATTCTGAAAGGATATGATTAAAAACAACTACCTAGTGGTACCACCAGTATTACCTTAAAGTAGGAGAACACTACAGACGTATATTAGAAAAATATTTTATATAAGGACAAACGATCTATGGTGCTATTTGACTGATGTAAATGATTATTTTGATTTCACTTTTAAATTGTCAGTCCTGATTACAAATAAATTTGAATCAGGATATTAAAACTGTAAAAATCTTATTTACACAAAATTCAACCACAGTCTTAAATAAGATAGCCTTTTAGAGTGTCGTTTGTATGTTATTGTGGTAGTACTGTGTGCTGTTGTGAATAATAAACTATCTGTTTGTATGTTTGTTGATTATTGTACCTTATACTCTACATCTGTAGTGAATTTCTAAATACAATATCTAAATTAATGTATAACAATATCGGGCATAAATGAAAAGATAAGAAAGTACAAAAGAATTTTCTACTAGAACTGTTGGTATCGCCTACGCCTTCAGATTATTATTTGCTAACGAATAGCCGAACAAAACGATACCAAATTTTTCAAATTCGTGCTTGACATAATCACTTTTCCTAGTTCTAAGAAAATATTTGCCTAAAATGCATTGTGGAACGAGGAGGGGAAAGGATAGATGAAATGCTAATTCGTTTCGCATTGATTTTAAACTAAAAGCCAATACCAGCACAGGGGCAAGCCTTGTCTTAGGGGTTTCCCCAAAATACGAGGAAAAAGTTAGAACATGTAGACAACTCGTGTCACAAAAACAACCTTAGCTCTTATTTCAAAGGACGTAATTATCACGAAAATAGAGAAGACAGCACATGGAAAAGAATTGAACGTGTAGTAGACTAAAAATAAAAAACTAACATAGAAAAAAAAACTGTGTACTTCTGAACCAAGCCAACTAGTTCCATATAAATTGTATATTCGTGTACCTTAGGACTTGTTGACAAAGAATATGGTAATAGTTACGCAAATAGTCAATTAATTAACTAATTATAGCCATAATACTATAGTGGATCCGACCAGACTGTCAAGTAAAGATCATGCCTGCTTATAATTTTTTATGGCATGTTTTGAAAAAATGACTTTGGGTAAATGAGGTTAAAAGGTACGGGATATTTGATTGGGTGGATTTTGAAGGAAGGCGAAGTATGATTGGTTGACCTAAAACTAAAAATATATTTGCCTTGGAAACATATTGGGAGTTGTTATTTGAAACGATAGATTCAAAAATAAATGTAAACATGGTCCCATTGGACAAAGCAGTAAATATTGGTACGAAACGGGGACTGTTCACTGCCATTTCAAGTAAATTTTGTGTAAAGCAAGATCGATGAGAGCAGGCGGAGAATTTTCTAACACAGGAAAAGCCTGGACATAGGGCAGATCGAAAATGTGCCATATTCTATTGCCTAGTCATCGTTTACTTGTGTTATTTCCTTGCATCTGTGGTAAGATTGATTTTGTGAAAGGGATTGTCGTAAAGAGCTGATCTTACATGTTTGTTTGTAATGTGCCTGTACTGGTTGTTGAGTATTATTGTAGGCTGTTGATTACGAAGGAGGCATATCCTTCTGATTTCAGAGGTTTTTGGTGGCTGTCAATAACTGGTGCCAGACTACAGTGGGCCGATATATTCATGCCACAGTCTTGCCTTTTTCGGAGACAACTGTAAACCACCATCATTCTTGAAGAAGTGGGAGCTGAAGGTTGTCGTTCAGCGAAGTGCAGGAAGAGTCCTACATCATATTACAAAGATAGGTGCATGTTCGGCACCTGATCGCTCAACTAACATTATATTAAAAATAAGAGACTGGGAATAGTGATATAAACATTCCATCAGTGTCCACAAAAACTTACAAACAACATGCAGAGATGATGATAATAAACAATCAACCAGTGTATACTAGAAGTCACCTCAGTTAGACAATACAACTACACCCTTATATAATAATAATATGTGCATTATGGTCAAAAGATCCATTATGTAAATTGATTGATGTAATTAATTTCTATGATTTCACTTTTGATTGTCAGTCCTGATTCCAAATAAATTAGATTCAGGACAATAAATTGAAAAAACATTAACTTTATCAAACTTTCAACCACTGACTTACTAAAGATAGTCTTTTAAAGTGTAGTTCGTATGTGATTGTCGTGGTACTGTTGTGGTGTATTAGATAATAAAATAATTTGTGTAATTGTTTATATGTTCAGTTGGTTAATGCAACCTTACACTAACATTTCATAACCCTAGACACCAAACGTAGTCATCTTACAGTCTATCTAGAATAAGTCTGAATGAGATTATAGTGGTGGTAGTAGAAAGGTGCCCTGGAAATTTACTCTAATATTTATTATATTCAGGGACCTTCACAGCTGACCTCATTCAGTACATTAAGATTTCTTAACAACAAACTGTATTGACATCAAACCCACCACAACATCCATAACCCTAGACACAACACGAAGTCAATTAACATACTAATATAAATACTATTTGAATGAGATAAAAAGGTGGTAGTGGAAAGGTACCCTGAAAAGTTCACAATATTATTGGGTATATTCAGGGACCTTCATAGCTAATCTCATTTAATACAAATATAATAATACCTACAACAATTAATAACATCAAATCCACCACAATGGGATCCATTGTATCGCAACCCTTTTGAATCGCTGACATAGTTTGTGTAGCACTACTCTTACGTCATCCAGGTCTGCATTATTCTGGCTCCTCATAGTCGCAACTACTGTGTATAAAACAACTTGTCTCGCAATGCTTTCCTCTGCCATTAGAACCTCTGCGGTATCATTCAAGGTCCCCGCCTCTGCTCTGAATTTACTTGAGAATGTCCCTGATGCCACTGACCTCTTTTTTTGTGTGTGCACCAGTGTATAAGCACAGAAACACACCTCCACCTTCTGTTGCATTTGTTGCTGGTCTATCTATGTATGCGTGGGTCCAGATGTTGCTTGGGTAATGTTTCTCTATGAAACAGAACTATTGCACATGTTCAAGTTGGTTTTTTATCATTGAGCTTCCTTGATTTGTGTTTGACACTTTAAGCAAGAATAATGCTAGAATAAAGTTACTTAAAGGAATTTCGGAATTATTAAATTTAAAAAATGTAGTTACGAATCTTTTTTATTTAATGTGGCAAATGAGTCATGAAATTTGCCACACCTGTGGCGTAACTCAAAATCCCAATTCCTACACAGGGTCTACAAAAAAGTATCTTGCCCTCTAAAAATAAGTACTTAATATGGATGGAAGCTATTTTTCTCAGTGATGGCTAAAAGGCTCAACACAAGCCTCCCGGAGAATGGGTACATTGACACTACCATCCAGAAAGGAGGTATCGAAGGGTGTCTAGAGCATGTCACAATGATCTGGGAAGCAATTCAAAAGGCAAAGTCTGACAGAAAAAAATCTGGTTGGATCTGGCTAATGCGTATGGGTCCGTTCCTTCTTCTTCTTCTTCCTCGTTCACCTTCAGACTTCCACATTAATGACTCTAATATAATAAAGGCAGTAGTCAACTCAAGGTTCCTGACATCTCCAAACAGTTTTTCGTTGACAGAAGTGGATTGTTGCCATTTGTTATTCCGTTCATTCCGTCACGACTGCAGCAGGTGTTCGGCTGTCATCGAGCTTGTGCCGCAGGTGCAGAGATCTGTTGCACCAATTGTGTACTTGTGGTATAGATGGTATCTCAATCTGTTGTGCTGACAAATGTCGACCTGTTCTCTCCTAGATAGCTGAGGATATTCATTTTTTTAATGGCCTGCTTGCTCTCTTTCCATTTTGGACTTGAATGTAGCTTTTATAGTAGTTTTTGCCATTTCGTATGTTGTCTCTATATCATTCTGTTGTAAGGCTCCTCCTTCCATAGCAAGGTTGTCTGCCTCCTCATTTCCTGGTATGTTGCAATGAGACGGGATCCACTGGATTGTGCACTTGTTGAAGCATTTGGCCAGTCTTTCACGAGAGTTTATCAGATCTTTAAATCCTTTAGCGTGGTGGCTCGTCAGAGCTGTTATTACTGAGAGGACATCTGTAAAGATTACTATTAGTTTTCTGTATGTGCTTTGTATTCAATAAGAGTTTCCGCTGCCTGTTTCAGGGCGTCATCATTGACGTTATTGCAGTATTTGTCAATGGCGGTTGCCACAGAGTGGATACTATTCTTGAATTTGATGAGGATGTCAGCACCCCAATTTTCAACTGAGTTTTTTAGCTCAACTTTTAGTATATGCATGTGTCCAAAGCTTTGCTGGACATTTTTAGTCAATATATTTGGTTGCTATACACTTGTGGCAACATGGATTATAAATTCTGGCCACTTAGACTTAACTCCCATCGCTCCTAATTTCTGTCTGAATTTGGTCATGCCCATTTCACTTCTTTCGTTTCTGTAGATACAATCTGGGTAATTGACTTGTCATTCTGGAAGCTGATAGTTTCACTCCCCTGTTTCTGTAATGTAGGTAGGAGATAATTAACGCGTCCCGGACTCAATGCCGGGGACAGCGGCATTTCTTTTAGAGTTCGTTTGACCACGAGTCAAAACGAGTTTGAGAGCAGTGGGAGATTCTGACAGTTGCTGTAAGTATGTTTAGAAATTGGTACTTAGTATAAATTTTGTGCTTGCGATATGTGATAAGTCAGAGTAAGCCTTCATAAAGGGTTTTTTTAAATGTGGTAATTACAGCTATCATTCAACCAGAGATCTAAAGCTATAGCCAGTTTTTATTGTGATTGTATGCTACTACCAGTTATAAGAGCCAAATGGTTGTGGGACTTGATGTCTGATATAGTTCATTAAAAGAATAATCGGCTTTATATATATATATATATATATATATATATATATATATATATATATATATATATATATATATATAGATAGATAGATAGATAGATAGATAGATAGATAGATAGATAGATAGATAGATAGATAGATAGATAGATAGATAGATAGATAGATAGATAGATAGATAGATAGATAGATATAACTATGTAACGGAATGTTAGAGAGAGGGAAATCTTTAACACACAAAAGGTTAACCTGAGCAAATGTAATCTTGCTTGGCCTCAGTGGCGGTTTGTGTACATACTTTTTCTTCGCAACATGTCTTCTTCTTCCATCCTTAGCCGCCAACCGGCAAAGCAGTATGTGGCCAGTACGCCTAGTGGCGTCTTAGGGCAACAACAAATTGATCAATCTATCGCTGTTTCCACCACGCCTAGTGGCGTCTTTGTGGAACAAAAACAGACCAAACAATCTATCGCTGTTTCCGTAATCAGATTGGTTGGCAAGCAGGTGATCAGCCCACTGTGCGAAGTTTTTACGGGATGGGGTAAACAGCCCCATGCCCAAACCCTCCTTAGTCGCTTTTTACGACATGCGTGGTAGGGTGCAGTGTTACTATTCTTTGCTCCCCTTTCGGGCCCCGGCAACACACGGGTGACGCAACATGTACTTTGCATCTAATTGCGTAAAGTAAAGGTAAAGGATCCCGTTACACGCCCATTGAGGCGTATTGGGAATATGGTGTTAGGCCCATATTTTCTTGACCATCGGCACACTAGGGGTGATGTGGTCAGCATCACGCCGGCCGCCTTAACCTTCCCAGAAATTGCTCTGGTACCATCATCTGGGGATCGAACCATAGACCACTCAGTTAGGAAGCCAGTGCACTAACCACTATGCTACCGCGGCTCCCCTAATTGCGTACTTGGGTATTAATGGGTATTTTTAATGCAATTTGTATACTTAACTACCGCATATGCATATGTCGTCATATGCTCTATGTAATGTTCGAATGTGTCGAACGCCCCTATTACCAGTTTAGACTGGTCGGCGAATTGTGTAGAGGCAGGCGGGTTAGCCGACCTGACCGATTTTAAGGTCACGTCTCGCCAAGAGGGAGAGGGAAGGGCAGTTTGTAAATATGCATGAAACCATTCCCGCATTAGACGCCGGTACCCGGGCTGTGTAGTGTTAGGCAAAACTTACCGTAAGCCGGCCCTGCACTTATGGTTGATCAGACGGTGAGGTGGAGAGTAAGAAAACTGCAGCGCAGTTCAGCCTTGATCAGATTAATAGAAGGGGAGGCGTGTATGCTTTTCCTATATCTAGTAAAGACCTGTTTATTGTTGTGACGTGTAATATTTATGTTCATTTAGCACGATGATATATGAGTTGTTTGTATTTTTTTACAGTTCACCCCGGTTAGTTCAGGCCCTACGCTGAAGCCTTAAGCCTGATTACCTTTCTGGAGAAAGGGTCACAAAATTCATGGACCCATTCACAGCTGGGTCGCACGTAACTACATGCGTGCCTAGTTCATCACCCTATTACGGGCACATTGTTGAGTGTCCTTTGCTTGGAGTACCAATACTTCGCCCAACACCTAATAAGAGGAGCTCTCATGCTCCGTTTGCACTAGTTCTCTTTACCAAACTACGTCGTCCCTTATCAGTGAGGACCGTTATAGTAGTAGTGGGCCATTACACAACAGGTGGATTATTTCCTCATCATTTGTTTTATCTTGAGTGTTCCCATCGCAAGCCCCGATTCCTGGATTTACAGCCGAGTTCAGTCCATTCACGGATTAAATCAGCAATTACCCTGGATAAGATAGGGTCAAAATTTCTCCATCGGCTAACCATGATCCCAGTGAAGCACCAACGCACGCGTGCCAACGAAGAAGGATTTTGTTGTAGAGTGCACTCAAATTAATTGAGGGGAGGGTAGATTGTTTAAGAACCAGTGTACCTAATCATCGAGTGAAGTGATTAGCAGTGTTTGCTGACAGGGACACGTCAGCAGGATTGTGTTTGTGTAATTACAGTTCTTTATTTCTTGTTTTTTACAGCAAAGGATTATTAATTTTATATCCACCCCAAAATTGTGGGAGCGTGGAAACTATGGGTATTTTCCTGGAGTGATCCCAACATTTTTCTACTAACCTTTGGTTTGAGTGTCTCGTACATTTGATACCTACATATTACTGAAGTTTTTTGTTGTTGTCGTGATTGATTTCATGCTTATTTTCCCGGAGTTTTTTCTGTTGTTAATAAAATATGTACGAGTATATTTCTTTTACGGATCAGATTTCCTTTCCTATCTGTACCTGTACTCTTTAACTTGTACTCGTACTGTGGTATATGGATACACTGTAGTGTAATACAACCTTATCTCCTAAGTAGAGCAAGAGGCAGTGAGGCAGTAGTTGAATAACAGGTCACTAAGAGGCGAGGGGAGAGTCAGTATTGGTTCTCACCCTCGATTACTATGTCACACTATCCACTATCAACACCATTTCTTGTCTATCATCTCTCAGATTTCGTCTTATCTCTAACATCACACAGACTTGGTTCTCGTCAGACAGATTCTTACATAAACCACTCGTGACAACACTTTCTTTGTGTTTCTGTCTGTGTTCCCTTACTTTCAATGCCTGAAATATCAGATTTTAGCTCAGGAAAGCATCCTATTTTCCGCAGTGGGCCCTTCTCCCACCCCCCGCCTCCCCCAGAGTGTAAAGGAGATTAAGGGGCAAAAACACGTGATTGACGGGGACAATTTCTGATGATCAGATTGCCTCCTGATGTATCTCTCTGTATAGAGTTTCCTATCAACAATACTATTGGCCTTGCGAAAATATAGTAGAATTGGGTAAGTACAAATAGTTGTACTTCACAATAACATCAAACGACATATTTCGACTGCAATAAACAAAGTGAGTTAAGAGGTTACACCAAAACTGCCTTATAGTGGAAGAACGAAATATCGTTATGAGTGTTCATAACAAAATATATGCCAACTTCAGATAATACTGGAGTCAATACATCAGACATAAAAAATGACAGCAAATAATAACATAGGACATTTTACGTTTAATGGACAGAAAAAAAGACGAAACAAAGCAGAAAATATATTATGATAGAGCAGAAAAGGAAATAGTCAACAAAAGTATGACAACAGTAGAGAGGTGGCTAAATTCACACCTGTAGGCAGCTCAAAGTGCAGCATTCAATTGCCGCACAATAGATGAAAGCTTTGAATTAAATATGTGAATGATGTTGCAAACTCAAATATACTTCAGGAAAGCACAAACATATAGTATGTTCATTATATCTTCATGAAATAGCAGATGTAGCTCTCGTGACAAATTAGCAGACGACAGAAAGATTTGGTACGCCTAGTACGTCTCATTTAAAAAAAAAAAGAGTTGGAGGAGAAGATAACTGAAGACAAGAAGAACAACTCTAGTCAACCCTGCTGTTTTCCCAAACCGTTTTCTAAAACACTTAAAACAGGATATGTTAAACAGCATGTCCAATTACGTCCAATTCCTGAAGACTTTGGTAAGGCAAGGTCTGCTTATGTAGGATAAAATAACGCTTCCCTTTTCTGTAAGAGAGTAAGATATTATGGAACAAACTCATTTGTTTTTAAATTACACTTAGCTGGTGTAGGAGAGTTTTTCTAGTGCTAAATTCCGCAGCTTGTACCATACGTCAGAATAATTGAAAATGCCCAGATAACGTTTGGACGTTAACTGGGAACAATTCGCTGATAGAAATGTACAGAAAAACAAATCAACATAAAAAGTGGTATGAAGGTAGTTTTACTATTGAACGATATACAATCAATTTATTTGTTACCAGACCTGTCACGAAAGGGGTTTGTTATTATTGATGTAATCTAAAGTTATCCTGGACCAAAAAGATGTATCAGATGATACCAGGATAGTTCCAGATAAGAGACTGGTCTTACAAGAAATACCCCCTTTCTGAAAAGAATCAGGGTGTATTGACATCAGAGGTAGAACCCAGCTGTATAAACCTCCAGGTGTGATGAGAGTGGATGTCCTGAAAGTCTATTTGCTCCCTTTCACGATTCTCCCCTAATATAACGTGTTATTATTATTTACTATTATGTCTAATTATGCTAGGGGTAATAATTATGGTCTATCTATATATAATATGTATCAACAAAACTTGGAACTCAATTTAAATAATTTTAGCAAGTCTGATGGTACATATTTACAATTTATTTAACCTATACCGTTTCTCTTTTCGGTTAGGTAACTTATAATGAATCAAATGTATTTACATAATGAAATAAATAAGCATGGTATATCAATTATCAAAATGAATCAATATGATGAATTTCACCTTTTGATTAACCATTATCTAATACATATATGTTTTGTCACTCTTACTGGACTGTGAAGTAGTGATTGTCGTAAATTTTTTTTGAGAGAAAGAGTCTCAGAAATAGTAGTCCGGTTTAGAGTGTAGAATGATGGTGGAAAAAAGCTCAGTGATAGAAATGTAGAGATTAAATATGATGCTCCATAGAGTGCTGGAGGAGAGTAAAGACAGGCTTATTTACGACAAATCGTTTCTCTCAATCTTCTCTTCCACTCTCCTGGTCAAACAATTATTTGCCAGTTTTCCAGACACACATCTGCGCTCACACCGATTTGGTGCTTCAGACACACAGACGACGTGGATACAACTATCTTAAACAAATAGGGGGATTTTTATGGGCTTTGGGTAGTCCAACACCGTAACGATTAAGTTTATGTTGTTTATTAAAGTTAAAAAAGACAATCACTAAAATAATCAATTGTTTACAACAAGAATTATCAAAATTTACAGAAAAATGCAAATAACAACGAACGAACGAACGAACGAACTTTATTTTCGAAGGGTAAAGAATTGGGCGCGCAGGCCCGTCTAACATTCTGCCCTTCCACTCTCATTAATCTTGCATACTATATCCTTTCATTCCTACATGATGCTTTAAGCATTAATTTAAAGGCATGCAACATTATAAAGTTACCATAACAGCATTCATTTACAGTATGCAAGCATAATAAAAAAAATGAGTAGGGTTTTTTTTTTTGAAACAAACAAGCTAGTAAATAGGGGAAAAAAGTAATAATAAAATAAAATAAATAAAACAATAAATAAAAATAAATAAATTCTGTATACCGACACTCACTCATGCGGTCAATCCGTCTACAATTAATCTGTATTTTTGGTATGCGGGTACATTCTCACGACTCACATTTCTAAAGTACAGTATTATGTGGGTACGTTCACACATACATTACATTATATAATAATATTTTAAAGTGAATATAATAATGATATTACATGGATATAAAACAAATTATTCACACCCAAAAATGAGCGGAAGAGGAAAAGAAATGTTGACCTATGGATGAGATGTTGACAGGCAAATACTGTTTCTATGGGGGTAGATAATCAGTGTTGAGGAAGTGTTTGAAAAGTGCTTTGTTAAAAGAATATTGTGTAGGTAGGCTTTTTAGGTGGTGTGGAAGGCTGTTCCATAAGTAGGCACCAGAGTAGGCTAGACTCTTTTTGAACAGGTCGATCCTAGGTTTGGGCAGACGTAACTGATGTAATCGTTGTCCCTCCCTTCTACTGGTTTGAAACAATGATCTAAGGTACGACGGGGCATTGTTAGATAGAATTGTGTGAGTCAGCTTGGCTTTGTTGTAGAGAAGACGTTTTTTTAGCGACAGTATTTTGGGTTCTTTTCCTGTCCTTGTGTGTGGTGTCGTGCGATTATCGGTGATCAGACGCACTGCTCTCTTTTGCAGGGAGTGCAGTCTCTTTGACTGGTAACAAGGTAGGGAGGGGGGTGAAGAAGATTGGTATCGACTAAGCCCGTCCTGCTTATTAGACAAAGATAAACCCAGTCCAAAGATAGATAGTTATCAGGAACGTAGGGTATACAGAAAAGATATATATTACCAGGTAAGCAAGTTAACAAAATGGTTACACAAAAGAATTAATTCCCTGTCATTCAAACACGCGCTAGTAAAGGCCTTCACTCATCTTGCTCTCACTTACCGATTGTGAAAAAAATCTGGCACTCCATAGCATAACACAACAGCAGTTACACCTCAAACTAAATGTATGAGTGTTTGTTCAAGTTCTAGCCCCAGATTAGCGGGTAGGCGGTCAGCACATAAAAGGATCCCGTAATCGCTGGAAAATGAATCTGTAGTTGTGTCTCTTTTCTTAATAACAGTTTCTATGGGAGGGCACGGTCTCTGATACCGGGGTGAGGATGGTGTGGTCTATTTGACTTTGCCGCTGATAATAAAATTCTTACGCGTGCTGGTACACTTTATCCGTGAGGTATGGTTTAAGTCCAGTGAGAAAACTAGTCACATCACTGTCCAGGAAAATATGAATTCTCTCTCTGTGTCAGTAAACTAACAAAAGCTCGGGCCAGTGTTCTTCTTCCCGTTACGACTTAATTGGCTTGATGGTGGGTTAAATTTGTCTTTGGGTGTGCTTTCTTTGCTATAAGTTAGATAGCGGAATTCCAAACATAGAATCGCCTCAAAGATTAAAAATTTACACAGTCTCAACAAGTTCTGCGTCAGGGGAACTCTACACACTGTTTATGCTTTGCTTTGCTTAGATTGATTTCTTTATTGCTTTCTTAATGCTGGGATCACACAGGTTACGATCACTCTGTATGAAAGAAAAAAAGACATGTAATATACCGAAAAACAAATAACCTTCTAAAGCGCGATGAATTTCCCGTTAAGACTATTTTATATACGCTCGCGTATTTAATTATGTATTTAATAAACACTGCGCGAGTTTTAGTAGTTAAACACACATCTATAAATATATGACTTAACTAAATTTATTAATTATAAATTCCTTCGCGACTTTAAAAGTTAATTTAAGCATTTAACATCTATTATCTTTTGGAAATAATATAGCAGGTATATCATTACATTTACAACTGGAACTATTGAGACGGTTTAATTTAATAGATTTAAATTAACACAAAATCCAGTGAAATAGAATGACTGAACTAGACCACTGATCACTTTACACAATATATATATATTACCGCTTTGCACAGAATAGAATTCACTGCAAATATGTATAAAATCCATGGGATAATCTAGCAAGATTTCAAATATAGCTAGTGCTTCTGTTAAGTTCTGGCCAGCGAGTGATAAAGTGTATTTCTACGAGGTCTGTATATATCTAGAATGAAATGAAAGATGAGTGGGACATGAGAAACGTGACAGCTTTTTAGATCTCAGAAGACTTTTGGGGATCTGACCGCCAGACCAAAGAGAGAAGCCGCCCCTGGCCTCTCGTATCTTCGCTCGCTGCTTGCGTCAGCTTTCCCCGTTCGCTCCCACTGCGATCGGTTCAGTGTTTAACACCGAGATGCGAAATCGTTTCAGGGACCACTACTGTCTTTGATAGCATGCCGCCCGTCCTTCCTGAGATCCCCCCAGTGTCTTTCTTCTGACCGCTCTGGTCCATCTTGCGAGCGGTTTAGTGTTCGCGCGGAGATGATAAATACCTGCGAGAAACTAGCTTCTCTGCTCGGGGATCGTCTCAGTGTCTTTACATCTCATGCCGCCTACTAAATGAGTCCCGGTGGAATCGGTTCGCTCTGGCGAAACCAAAAAGTTACAACAAATGTTCAGGGGTTCTAATGTTATGAAAAGCTAAAGTCCCTTTAATCATCCATCAAATCAGGAAAAATTCACTTGTCGAACTAGACGTACGTCACAATCGTCCCCACTTTTAGACATGAAACCATTTTTCATGTTTCATTTTTTTAAAAATGGAGGTGACCTGATTGATAATTTTAGGATGAGTGGTATCTTCAGTTTGCTCTTCTTCCTCTGTAGACCAGTTTCTACTCAGGAAATCAGCCCCGACATTCTGTCTTCCCGGAATATATTCCACTTTGAATGAATAAACAGATAACAATAAGGCCCATCGCATGATCCTAGCGTTGAATTCCTTATTGGCACCAAGAAATGCTAACGGAGCGTGGTCTGTTTGCACTGTGAAAGATGTACCATAGAGAAACTCATGCTGGCGTCTGATACCGTCAATCAGAGCGAGGCATTCTCTTTCGACTTCGCTGTAGTTCCGTTCAGCTTTATTTAATTTCCGACTGCCATAGGCAACTGGAAATAGCATGTTTGGGTCACTGTCATCGGCTTGAAGCAGTGTTGACCCGATGCCCTGACCTGACGCGTCGACCCGTAATACAAAAGGTTTCTTGAGATCAGGCGACCTCAAAATGGGGTATGCAGACAACTGTCCTTTCAAAGTGCTGTATGCGTGTTCGCACTTTTGATCCCCCATGACCTTATCAGGATGCCCTTTTTTAGTGAGGTCAGTCAGAGGTGCTGTCAGTCCGTTGAAGTTCTGGATGTATTTCTGATAATATGAAGGAACGTACGTCTTTCTTCGTTCGGGGTCTTTTTGCTGCCACTATTTTCTCGACGTTCCTCTTAATAGGCCAGCTGCATCCGTGAGAAATAGTATGCCCCAGAAAGTCAAACTGTTCAAACCCGATGAGACATTTGCTAGGTCTGGCTGTGAGACCAGTTTCCTGTAGTCTCCTGAAGAGCATAGCAACCGTAGCAATATGTCCTTCGTAGGTTTCCGATGCAATTAGTATGTCATCCATAAAATTATGGATATGGGGACTTTGCAAAGGTTCTAGAATCTTCCTCATCATCCTGGTGAACACTCCTGGTGCGTTATGCAAACCGAATGGCATCACATTAAATGTGTAATGTCCTTCACTAGTGATGAAAGCTAACAAGGGTTTAATTTCCTCCTTGACTGGTATTTGATAGTAACCTTTACTGAGGTCAATCTTGGAGAAAATCTTTGCCTTGCTAAGCTTGGTGAACAACTCAGAAACAGTTTGGAGAGGTTCGGGCTGGAATTCCGTAACAGCGTTTAGCAGCCGGTAATCTATACACAGCCGAACTTTCTTATTGGGCTTCTGCAACAGCACTACGCTCGAACTGTAAGGAGATGTGGACTCACTGATAATTCCTGCATGACGCAGCTTGTCTATTTCTCCGCGAAGTGCATCAGCTTTAGCGTACGGTATGGGGTAAACTCTGGTTCGAACAGGGGTCTCGTTTGTTAATTTCATATCAAATTCGATGAGATTTGTTCGACCAGGTACATCCGTTAAGACTGCACTGTACTGTTTTAGTAGCGCCCTGGTTTCTGTTTGTTGTTCTGGTGAGAGATTGTCGCCGAACTTGACATCTTTAAAGGATTCTGTGGGTTGCAATGGATACTCCATGCAACCATCATCATCTTCCTCGTCTTCCGTTGCTATGGCGACAGCCAGGAGATGCTCGGAGGATGGCACCGGTCTCTCCAAATATTTCTTAAGGAGATTTACGTGGAAGACCTTCTCCTTTCTTTTTATCGAGATCTTGTAATTAGTACGTGAGATCTTTTTAAGGAAAGTAAACGGCCCTTGCCATCCGATGCGAAGTTTATTGCTTCCGGTTGGAAGTAGCAACAAAACTTTCTCCCCTGGTTGTAGTTCTCTCTCTTTTGCAGCTTTGTTGTATCTTTTAGCATGTTTAGCGCGGGCTTTCTTAAGGTTGGTAGTAGCTAGATCCCATCCTAGCTTTAGCCTTTCCTTGAGCTCAGATACATACTTGCTTGCAGAGACGACTGTCTCGTCAGCCTTTTGGTCTGTCAGAGACCGAAGTAAGGCTTCTAGTGGCCCCTTAATAGGTCTGCCAAATAAAAGTGTAGCTGGCGGGAATCCCGTAGACGCTTGGGGAACCTCTCGGTAGGCGAATAAGGCAGCCGATATATATAGGTCCCAGTCTTCCGGTTTCTCCTGACCCAGCTTACGTAATATGGTGGTGAGGGTGCCGTTAAAGCGTTCCACGAGCCCATTTCCGGCCGGATGATAGGAACTTGTGTGGATATGTTTGGCCCTCAAGATCTTAAAGATCTCCTCCATTAACAGGCTACGGAATTGGGATCCATTGTACGTCAAAACTTGTTGAGGGAATCCCAACCGTGTAAAGATTTGCACGAGGGCTTCTGCGACATGCTTGGAATTTATGCATGGTAGCGGTACAGCTTCGGCCCACATTGTGCCAGTGTCGACTAAGGTCAGGATGAACCTGTTCCTTCTTTTGGTCCTTTCCAGGGGTCTAATGATGTCGACAGCAACCCGTTCAAATGGAGTACCCACTATTGGCATTTGCCCCATAGGTACTGGGGGTGTCAAGTGCTTTGGTGCTACCCGTTGGCACTGGGCGCAGGATGTCACGTACCTGATAATGTCAGAGTTCATTCCTGGCCACCAATAGTGGTTTTTTATTCGCTGAATAGTGGCGTTTTGTCCCATATGTCCGCTAAAGGGAAGAGAGTGCCCCATTTCTAAGATCTGGCTTCTGTACTGCGTCGGTACTAGGAGCTGGTTATTCCCCGTATCCGGGTTGCCGTTCTACGATACAATACGCCGTCCTTAGAAAAGATGTCTCCGTTGTGTCTGGGGTCCTTAGCCATGGGCAGTTTTCTAAAGCAGGGCTCCAGAGTAGGGTCCTTTTGTTGCGCCTCCTTCAGTTCATTCGGCAACAAATTTGGCGCAGGCTTCCTCTCCTTCTTGGCTTGCCCTCTTGTGGTTACCGCTGCCACAATCGGCTCCTTTGGTCTCCCAATAAACACATATCTACATCCCAGGATAACTGGGTAGATAGGATTATCCATAATGGCCGCTTTAATAACCCCTCTGACAAAGTCAGAGTGTATTTCTACCAGTGCGATAGGAAGCGTCCTGGGTGCATCACTCGTGAAAACTCCACTAAGTTTGACGGTTTCCTCTGTCTCCTGACCAGGTTTGACTAGGTGCCTAGCGACAATACAACTAAAGCTTAGTCCAGTGTCAAAGAGACAAGTAGTTGAGGTACCATTCAAAATTACAGTTCCTCGAGTTGAGGGTCGGTCCCGCTCAGGTTGAGAATCACTGACATTGACTCTACCTTTCGAGGCTGTATGCAAACATCCGACGCGGTTTGGACCGGTTTGTTTGCCCTGATCAGACGTTCCTGGTGTAGGGGTCTTCCCTTTTCCTTGACCTTGGTGGCCGCGCTGCCACGTAGGCTTGGTGAGTTGATCAGAATTGTTGTTTGGGGGGGGGGGGGGGATCGGGTTTTGTAGAATTTCGATTTTTCCTGGGGAGGTCTCTGGGTATTATTTTCTCGTTGGTTATAATTCTGAGAGGAATTAGAGGAATAGGATGACTGCTCTAGATTTTGTTTACGAGATGGCTCATCTGTGGGTTTACGTTTAGTGCTGGGAAGTTCGGCCATTGCATTGGTATAGCGTTCTGCCTTATTGAGTATGTCCTCAAGCCTGACTGCGCCCTGTTCAGCCAAAAATCTACGGGTTTCGTTTGACAAAGTTGACTTTATCTGTTCCACAAGAACAAGTTCAAGTAGTCCCTCATATGTAAGAGGTAGGTCAGATAATTCAATGCACTTTGTCAAATAGCCCGTGAGACGTGAAGAGAACTGGGGGAATGTTTCCGTGCTCTCTTTTCGGCTGTTTCTGAACATTTGCAGAAATTTTCGGGCGGTCATCTCAAACCGCTCTAGCAAGGCCTTTTTCAGCATGTCGTAATCATGTTGGTTGGTTCCCAGCTTTGTATATACGTCATAAGCAGTACTTTTTAATGACGTTGAGAGTTTAAGTGCCCAGCGGGAACTCTCTAACCCATACAGATTTGCGAGCCTCTCGAATTTTTCTAGATAGCTGTCAATTTTCTCATTGGGACTAGGAAAAGACTCTAAAGCAAAAGACATCGCAGTTAATTGGGCAGATTGAGTGCTGGAGAGGTCCATTGACTGAGACTGGGGCGAAGACGGCTCTCCGTTATTTGAAGTAGATGCGCCCCGACTCTCTAAAGCCTTAAGCGCCAGTTCATGCTGTCTTTCCCTCTCTCTCTCTCTCTCTCTCTCTCTCTCCCTGCGAGCTTCCATCTCTGCCTCAATTTTCTTCTGCTCCAATTGACGATCGTCTGCTTCTTTCTTCCTAGCTTCTGCCCTCTCTTCTGCTTCCTTCTTCTCTGCTCTATCCTGTGCTTCCTTCCTCTCTGCCCTCTCTTGCTCCGCGTCATATCTTTCAAGTTCTTTGTTGACAAACAGGTTCACGGCTTCTCCTTCTAACCCTGAGTCCTTCGCCTCCTGTCTCAAAATGGATCTTATCCTAATTCTCTCTGCCATACCAAAGAACTGGATGCTTCTAAGACTAGAGAATAGTAAGATGGAACAAGAAGAGGAAAAAACTCAAACTCGCTACGAGAAAAAAAAAACACAAAGTATAAATTTACTTGTGTTACCTCCTATTTGCAATGTGCAAACTTATCGCTGCTATTATTGTCACTTAAGACTCTTAACGCAAGCGACTATGCCACTAAAATGGTAAGTTACACTAGAAAAGAATCTACTTTTACTAACAGTCGAGAAAAATTTATATTAAAACAATTTAAAAGGAAAAAAAAATTTTTCCCTAAAATTTTAATTCTCTGACAACAAACTCCGTCCCTGAAGTCAATTATTTAGATGAGACGTTGTTAACTTAATTTAAAAAATCAGAACAATCCGTCTTTAGCTAAGCTCAACTCTTTTTAACTTCAAAAACCTTTAGTGACTGTAAAACCAATCACGCAATCCCAGCAAATCTTATATAGAAAAAAATTTAATTTACTCCGCCAGAGGATAATTTAGCTAACCAAATTTATGATTATCCGTACTTTCTACTGCTGTGGAAAGAAAACAACCTGTAAATATGCTGTGTGGACGACCCAAATAATAAAAGGCGTTGTCTAGGGGTGTAATTAATTATTTATTTATTTCCCTAAATCACAAAGACAGATCACTCACACTCTATCTAGTTAGACCCAGACTTAGATCAGACTCAAAATATCTTTATCCCGGCGAGCCAGCCAAATATTGTCGTAAATTTATTTTGAGAGAAAGAGTCTCAGAAATAGTAGTCCGGTTTAGAGTGTAGAATGATGGTGGAAAAAAGCTCAGTGATAGAAATGTAGAGATTAAATATGATGCCCCACAGAGTGCTGGAGGAGAGTAAAGACAGACTTATTTATGACAAATCGTTTCTCTCAATCTTCTCTTCCACTCTCCTGGTCAAACAATTATTTGCCAGTTTTCCAGACACACATCTGCGCTCACACCGATTTGGTGCTTCAAACACACAGACGACGTGGATACAAAAATCTTAAACAAATAGGGGGATTTTTATGGGCTTTGGGTAGTCCAACACCGTAACGATTAAGTTTATGTTGTTTATTAAAGTTAAAAAAGACAATCACTAAAATAATCAATTGTTTACAACAAGAATTATCAACATTTACAGAAAAATGCAAATAACAAGGTAGGGAGTTGGTGAAGAAGATTGGTATCGACTAAGCCCGTCTCGCTTATTAGACAAAGATAAACCCAGTCCAAAGATAGATAGTTATCAGGAACGTAGGTAAGTTAACCTAACAGTAAAGTTAATTACTCTGAAAAGAGGTGTTACAAAATTAGGTATAGGTGGTAGAAAGAAATCCTGTTCTTCCCAATTGTTCTTCACTTTACTAAGCAAATGAAAAGGAGGGAGTTTTAAACAGAGTTTATCAAAAACTTAATGGATATGAACGCAGTTTCATAATCCAGATATACCATGTTCGAAACCTGCTGCAGGCGGTTTGGTAGCAGATCGCTTTGTGTGGATTTTTAACAATGGTATTAGCGCCGTACCGTTCAGAAAGCAATGGCAAACTACTGAATGAAAAAAATTGCCTAGAAAAATCACAAACAGCCAATAAATGCTGGGGTTGATTGCCACGTCCTATAAAGGATAAGCAACTAACTTTATCAAAAACTATCCCACTTAAAAGAACAATGCCGGGGATACAGAAAAGATATATATTACCAGGTAAGCAAGTTAACAAAATGGTTACACAAAAGAATTAATTCCCTGTCATTCATACACGCGCTAGTAAAGGCCTTCACTCATCTTGCTCTCACTTACCGATTGTGAAAAAAATCTGGCACTCCATAGCATAACACAACAGCAGTTACACCTCAAACTAAATGTATGAGTGTTTGTTCAAGTTCTAGCCCCAGATTAGCGGGTAGGCGGTCAGCACATAACTTTATCCGTGAGGATCCCGTAATCGTGAGAAAACTAGTCACATCACTGTCCAGGAAAATATGAATTCTCTCTCTGTGTCAGTAAACTAACAAAAGCTCGGGCCAGTGTTCTTCTTCCCGTTACGACTTAATTGGCTTGATGGTGGGTTAAATTTGTCTTTGGGTGTGCTTTCTTTGCTATAAGTTAGATAGCGGAATTCCAAACATAGAATCGCCTCAAAGATTAAAAATTTACACAGTCTCAACATGTTCTGCGTCAGGGGAACTCTACATACTGTTTATGCTTTGCTTTGCTTAGATTGATTTCTTTATTGCTTTCTTAATGCTGGGGATCGCACCCAGGTTGCTTTATTTAATAAACACTGCGCGAGTTTTAGTCTATAAAAATATATGACTTAACTAAATTTATTAATTATAAATTCCTTCGCGACTTTAAAAGTTAATTTAAGCATTTAACATCTATTATCTTTTGGAAATAATATAGCAGGTATATCATTACATTTACAACTGGAACTATTGAGACGGTTTAATTTAATAGATTTAAATTAACACAAAATCCAGTGAAATAGAATGAATGAACTAGACCACTGATCGCTTTACACAATATATATATATATATATTACCGCTTTGCACAGAATAGAATGCACTGCAAATATGTATAAAATCCATGGGATAATCTAGCAAGATTTCAAATATAGCTAGTGCTTCTGTTAAGTTCTGGCCAGCGAGTGATAAAGTGTATTTCTACGAGGTCTGTATATATCTAGAATGAAATGAAAGATGAGTCGGACATGAGAAACTTGACAGCTTTTTAGATCTCAGAAGACTTTTGGGGATCTGACCGCCAGACCAAAGAGAGAAGCCGCCCCTGGCCTCTCGTATCTTCGCTCGCTGCTTGCGTCAGCTTTCCCCGTTCGCTTCCACTGCGATCGGTTCCGTGTATAACACCAAGATGCGAAATCGTTTCAGGGACCACTACTGTCTTTGATAGCATGCCACCCGTCCTTCCTGAGATCCCCCCATTGTCTTTCTTCTGACCGCTCTGGTCCATCTTGCGAGCGGTTTAGTGTTCGCGCGGAGATGATAAATACCTGCGAGAAACTAGCTTCTCTGCTCGGGGATCGTCTCAGTGTCTTTACATCTCATGCCGCCTACTAAATGAGTCCCGGTGGAATCAGTTCGCTCTGGCGAAACCAAAAAGTTACAACAAATGTTCAGGGGTTCTAATGTTATGAAAAGCTAAAGTCCCTTTAATCATCCATCAAATCAGGGAAAATTCACTTGTCGAACTAGACGTACGTCACAGTGATTATCATATTTATTTCCATAAGGATTCATCATACACTGTATTTTTATCTTTTTATTGTATATATTAGAGTCTGAATATCCTGACCATTGGCTTGGTTTTGCCACTTATCTTCTATGTAGAAATCAATCACACTCCATTCATGGACTAACACGTCTGTGAATTGCCAGGCAGTAGACGCTAGGTATCTGGCTCCAATGACTTTACGAGCACTTGCACTTCAGAGTTCAACAGAGATGGATGATTCATGCACTTCTGGTAGTTTGCAGGATAAAACCTGGAATACAAATAATCACAACCCCTGTATGGTCCGGCACTATTCTGTCCTTACACACAATGGACATAACAAACAGTGTCAGACATTGTACTAACATATGCACAGGACAACTTACCTTAATACCACTCACAGCCAGCTCAATGTGACTACACTTTCCTTATAAATCCTGAGTTAGATCCAGTTGTCCATGATCCGCCTTCATACAATGATTTGGTCTAGTATAAAGCACTAAGTAATACCTTGATCAATTCCTTAAAACAATTCCTGTCATCCTTCCTTATGTTCCGGGTAAATGTGTCGTTCCTTTAAGAAATACTCCTTCAAACACTTTGTCAAACTTACAGACGTACTTTCGCCATCATTCTCAATTATTCTACACATTTTACAAGGCTGGCTTTCGTCTCCAAGAGTTTACACATGCTGCACACTTCCTAACGCCCAAGTGGATTAATCACATGAAAATTACATAATTACATACATACATATATATATATATATATATATATATATATATATATATATATATATATATATATATTGCTATGCTATGGACCCCCGAGGGAAAGCGAAAGAGAGGCCGACCAAAAACAACTTGGCGGAGAACTGTGGAAGCTGAGATGCAAAGAATGAACCACAGTTGGGGCACTGTACGAAGGATGGCCGCCGACCGAGCAAAGTGGAATCAATTTGTTGCTGCCGTACAAGACGCCACCAGGCGTGATGGCCGCTGACTGCTTTGACGGTTGGCGGTTATGGATCAAAGAAAAGAATATATATATATATATATTCATTCATACCCTCAGGCAATACATACAAGCTGTAACAGGCTGTTAATGGGCATCTAATTCTGTCAGTCAGATACGGTTGGCAAAGTTAAAAAACGTTTACACTTTTACCGCTTCCCTCTGTTCAGTTGTATTTTTTTAATTTTGTGGCCTCAATTTAGCCAAGGGCAAGGTCTTATATACTAGTACATCCGCCGTTCGGATGGCATGGGGCAAAAAGGGTGTTAAAAATCTCAAAATGAGGCATAATTTTGCCTTCTGTTCAATTAGCAAAATTTTTAATATTCATTATCTTTCTTATTTATGGGGCGATTTTTGTCATTTAAAGCTTGAATTATTCTATGAATTATTCTGTATTGATCTATCTACTAATTGGTTAGTTTGCAAAATGCATTTTAAAATATGCATGCTTTAACTATCTAAATTGGGACTAAACTGATGTAACGAAGCCCTTTCCCTTAATATTTCTATCTTACTAAAATACTATTCGAGAAAGTTTTTACACCAACCTCTAGCGTAACATTCCCGTTGTTGAATTATATAACCCTTTCCGGTGATACTTCTTTATTCTTTCCAAAATTAAATGGCATTGTACCATCGGTTACACAAAATGGGACTCTATGTTCAAGCCTAGTACGTTTTACAATACACACCAAGAATGACGCGTTTTCAATGGTTAGTGTATCAGAGAGTTCTCAACATATGGCGTGACATGCGTAACCAGCGGCACTTGGGCTTTCAGCCCTTCGGCCCAATGACATGTCATTGCGAGGCTGGGGAACCATATATATTGAACGATATACTAGAAAATCATGACGTTTATCTTTCATCAGTCAAGGTCACAAACATGAGAGAAGGGTGAGAAATATAGATAGGTTATGCCAACCAGATACGCATCAGTGAGACAAGAGATAAGAAGACGCCGGCGATGGATAGCACATACACTGAGAAAACCTACTGATAGCATAACAAGGCAGTTCTGTTTTGTTGAATCCTTAGGATAGGCAGACCAGAAAACACATGTTGACAACGAAACTTTAAAAAGAAATGATAGAAATAAAAAGAGGATCGTATTGCTCGAGACAGAAGTACGTCGTGAAGTGGTTTAAGGTCGACGTTCCTCAAGGGGTTGACGGGTAATGAATGGTTCAAAAAAGTAATAATAGTAAATAAGATAAATGATGCTACACACGCAGGGAAAATATAAAAAAGGATGAACAACACAGAAATGTTAAAGATAGAAAAATCACGTGTAACACGGGGAAAACCTGCACGACAAAATTCAGAACATGAAACAGATCAAAGCAATGAAATTAAACATTATCATGCAATCAAGCAATTGACATAAACAAAATAATCAATAACAGAATAGCCTGGTCCAATTATAAAAAAATTCAAAGCACAAATGTCAGATGTGATGATATCTCTTCTCATTAATTATTAAAGGAAATGAGAGAAACACCAGTGAATAAAAAAATTTTTGTACGAAAATCAGGCAGGAAAAAAATGCAAACTACAAGAACAACATTTAAAACAAAATTTAAATTTTTTAAATTTTTCTATTAACAATATAATCAAATTATAATTAATTAAGATTAAAATTCAGCAACTGAAACGTAAAATTTAATTATTGTTTTTTAAATATAAAAATGTAATTTAAAAAAAAATTAAATACTTTAAATTGACATTTAATTATCATTCAGAAATTGTAAACATTTCAAATAAACGATTTTAAACAAGATTTAGTTTTAAATCAAAGAAAAACAAATTACTTTTATTTTTACTTGATTTTATTTATTTTTTTTTTTTTTTTGCTTTTTTTTTCTTAAGTATTATAATATAGAATGAAGAAAATAAAAGAACTTATGCTAATAAAGTTAGATGAAAAATAAAAATTATTCCCCCTCCCCCCCAAAAAAAACGAACCTGGGAAGGGGGGGTGCAGACCATCGTTATTTTCCACTTTTCTTTACCTATGGCTTTTATCTTTGTCATTTATTTTCCTTTTTCCTTCCGGGGGCCTCAGAGTTTGTAGTAAACATTATCGTCTACGCCCTCATAGTTTGTAGTAAACATTATCGTCTACGCCCTCAGAGTTTGTAGTAAATAATATCGTCTACGCCCTCAGAGTTTGTAGTAAATATTATCGTCTACGTCTCAGAGTTTGTAGTAAACATTATCGTCTACGCCCTCAGAGTTTGTAGTAAACATTATCGTCTACGCCCTCAGAGTTTGTAGTAAATATTATCGTCTACGCCCTCAGAGTTTGTAGTAAACATTATCGTCTTCGCCCTCAGAGTGTGTAGTAAACATTATCGTCTACGCCCTCAGAGTTTGTAGTAAACATTATCGTCTACACCAGTGTTTGTGACGTGGAACGGAAATTTTGATACAGTAATCTGACAGCCTTTGCTTTCCCATTTAGTGTCTACCATTGGCTAAGCCAAACCACGCAATTTTCTGTTTGTATGACTCACCTTTGAATCCACGCTTTTTTCTGGAACATAACAACAGAGTTGTTTACCAACTTTCGCAAACCTGCCAGTTTAACAATGGAGCGAATCGCGTTTGTTTACCTGACTTTCTCACGCGAGCTGATTTGCCAATTATCGGTCATTAGACCGATGCGCGTAGAAATAACGGATTGTTTGAAGAGAGACAAGGGGCGATAATATTTTCCCAACCACCTTTAATGTTCGCACGTTTCAGTAGGACGTAATGTTTGATCTGCGAAAGGGGACGTAATCTAAGAGAGGCCCGTGCACGGTAAAATCATCTGATGTCGGTCAGCATCGCTGAGTAGAATGAACGAAGAAACCCTTGATCCGGGAAAACGTAGTTTCCGGATTTTCTGCTATACGGAAGGTGTGAATTGTAACGTCTTCTGGTGATGATAAAACCATGATCTGTATATATACCGCTCTCTATCAAATTCAGTTATCAGAGTTGCTCAGAAATTCTTGGAGAATCTAATCACGCCGGACAAGAACCATTCCTCGCTAAATGTGTTAAATTGTCCCGTGGGGATTTCATTTTCTGATTTGTGGTAATAGAAATTGTGCTTAAGTGTTAAAATGTGTTAGGTTTACCATTTTATTCATTATAATTAGTTAGCGTTTAAAACAAGTGAAATAACCTAATGCATAGATATTTCTTGCCAGTCGTTCTGAGTAACGGATTTTCAAACACCCCATTTTTCTTACACAAGGAGTACCTCTTTAGCTTAGCTGACTGAGATTATTAAGTGTGACGGATGAGTGACCAAATAGAATTCGCATTATATTTCGTTGTGGGAAATTAAATAAGAGACTAGAGTTAACGTTATGTGACTAAACAATAGACGCCGACAAATAGCTAGTAGTGACAGGCGATTTTTGTTAAAGTGCGCGTATGGATAAAGTCAATAATAATTAAGGTGACCATATTTTAAAAACCCTAATCCGGGACAAAATAGTAGATTTGACCTATTTCAATGCAAAAAATCGGGACAAAAGGGTAAAGAAAAGGTTAAAAGTCGGGACATTTCCCGGAAAAATCAAGTTGATGTCAATTTAAAATAATATACATTTTATATATATATTTGAATAACATTGAATAACATACATTTTACTGTATAAGTTTCACTATTTAAACTAATAAGAGAGAAAAAAAAATCAATAATCCTTACTTAAGGTGAAGCTGAGTTACTGTACTTTTCAGATGAGTGGATTTTTATCAATAGGTCCTTCTTTGCAAGCAGCATCTTAAAAAACTCGACACATTTTTCCTCACAGTTCACTTTGGTTGTCAACATAGCTTTCAAAGTTTCAACACCTAGCTGTGTTTTATCACTTGCCCATAAGCTGTTCATCAAAGAAAACACTCTTTCTGTGGCAGCATTTGTTCCAGGTAGACAGAAAAAAAACTCTGCCAACTTCAAAATATTTGAAAATGTCACATTATTGTTTTTGAAGTGGGAAACCATTTCAATCCAACGTTGTGGTGGCAATGTTTTTTTGGCACTCCATTCACTAATTTTCTGAGAAGTAACAAACTGCTTCATATAGACATATTCGTCATAAATTTCAGTTTCTGTAAATTGGGCTGAAGGTAATGTTTGAATCACTAGTGATGATGATATCTCAATATCTGCCCAAATTGGTATTCTGTTCAGCGTTACCCAGCTGTAGGATTCTAGGTCTTGAAAATTTTTTGCAACCCATTTTTTCAAATAATTGAAAGCTGTTTCATAGAACGAAGAAACGCTAGCATGAAACTGTTTCACATCCTCCTTTGGAAGTCCTTCCATTTCCAGCTTTTCAGGGATTAGCTTAACTCTTGATGGCAAGAAACAGTCTTCCAGTTTGGACTTCTAAATAGTTTTCAACCTGTTGATGCTGTCAATGACTTCAAACACAGTGACCGTCTGTCCCTCTATTTTTTGCACTGCTTCGTGGAATGGAGAGGCCTGACTGTGAACAAAAACAAGCCATGCCTCAGATAGAGGATTTTCAAAGAATGTCTGTATAAAAACTGGGCATCTGTCTTGAGATTGAAAATATGATTTTAGAGGCAGGAACATATGAAGAACTCTTTCAACAGCAGGCAGCAGAGCAAGCCACCTAGTCGGAGCATAACCTAAGATCATCTGGAAGTCTGTTTCCACAAACTGGCAAAACTCCTTGAGTCTTTCAACTCGTACAGTGTATGATTTGAAGAGTAGATAAATTTTAGCAATAATCAGCTCGACATCAACAGGCAGTACATCTGCAGCTGTTCGAACAGTGTTGTGGAAAATATGACCTGCACACCCAACTCCTATAAGACCATGTCCAAGGTTTTCTTGCAGTTGTTTGAAAACATTGTTCTGTCCTTTCCTTTCAGCACCTGCAAAATTGGAATTTGTGTTGTCTGCGCATAATCCAACTACTTTCCTGTCTAAACAATTTTCAGTTACGCAGTCATTAAGAAAACTACTTACAATATCAGATGTTTCATCTGTCAATGACTTTAACTCTAATATTTTAATTTTCACCCCATTACTGTGATCAAAGTATCTGACAAGCAAAAGAAAATCTTGAATTCTTTGTGGTTGGATGCATCTGTCAGTACAGAAATAAATGTAGACTTTTCTAGGTCACACCTTAACTCATTTAGAATATGGGGTGCCAAGACATTTCGAATAATGTCTTCTGTTTTCGTACGTGCACATGCAAATTTTGGCTCTAAAGTAACCTGAAGTAATTTTGATGTGCAATCCATAGACCTGAAAGTATGATTGTGTAGCACTGTATGGTGTGCAAAGGCGCCTTCTATAGCAGCTAATTGCTCTTCTTGGTCACCAATTTTATCAGCTCTGAAGAAAGTGGTTAACGACGAGCTTGATGCAGCTGTAACGACGGCTCTCTTATGTTTCTCACTGCTTATGTGGTTCTTAATATCACCACGTCCACTATGGCTCATCGAAAACCCGGAGGCACATATATTGCATCGTACATTGAAGTTTGATGTACTTTTTAATAAACGAATAATCCTTTTGTAAATCTTCATTGAAACTGCACTTACGCTTTGGTACCATTTTCTTACAACAATAACAAAATATGCACAAATAGTTCACCGTTTAAATTAAATAAACGTATACTATACGCAAAATCTTGGTACTTTACCACTACCTAAAATTTCAAATAACTGCGAATATCACATTGGAACTACAAAACTAATTCGCGGTCCTGACAACCTCTTGTGCTGTTTCGGCGCCAGTTCACTAATAATTAAAAATTCCCTCAAGTCAGCCACGGAATAATAATTTTTTTTATTTAATCTGTGAGATTTATGCAAAATTGGCAAATTCGTCCAAAACCGGGACAAATTGGCGTCCCGGATTGCATCGAAAAAAAGTCGGGACAAATTATAAAAAATGGTCGAAAACCGGGACTGTCCCGGAAAAACCGGGACGTCTGGTCACCTTAATAATAATTGACTTTGTGCGCTGTGCATTTTCTCGCGGGCAATAATGGGGGAGGGCACATACCCTTTTTCCCGACATGCCATAGCGAAAAACTTACGGGTGGATAGAATAGTAGCAGTTTTTTAAAATGATCTTTTCTTCCTTATCTAGCACATGATCAAAACCAGCGGCCAGCGGTCTAACATTACCAGTACCATTATTATTATTTTGGGTCTTCGATTTTTGGACCTGTTCGGTCCTCTTTCTTCATTCAGAGTGAGAAATAGAAACAGTAAGATTAATCGTAACTGGACGGTACATTACTGTAGCAAAGTTGATTTTGCTGGGGAGGTTATGATGATATCCTAAAAGAATGAAAAGGTGTCTGCTTTAACCGTGTGAGGTCAAGCACATGTAGGTCTCTGACTCTATAAATGATGATGATGAATTATGTGCAGAGAACCTAACGCTACCTCCCTAGGACTCACACGGTCACTATTCTGGCTCTAGTGTATGGTGTATGGTGTACTTAGTGTCTAGGGGAGAAATGAAATGATGGTACACAACAGTCAAACACTTTAAGTTTCTATAAAGAAGATAATAAAACTAGCAGTTAAGTTTTTCTTGAAACAAATCTTCTTTACAATTTATTTTGCCTGTCCATTCATAGCTTGTGGACAGGTCTTTGAAAATAAGGACAAGATAGTTTACAGAAAAGAACAATTAAAATTTTGGGACAATTTGCCCAATAACTAAAAAGTTATTATGTATTTATATATATATGTCTTTCCTGTAGGAAATATTAAAAGAATTAACTTTATTCATATAAAGGGAGAGTCACTGTATATGAGGGCTGTGGTTTCATCCTACCCCCATAAACGTCCTGTGTAATGTTTTGAAACGCACAAGAAAATGTCAGAGATGCTCCAGATGTCTAATACATCACCTGGGAGTCCTTGTTGTAAGATATGTCAATGTGTAGTTGCAGAAAGTTTCAATTTCACCACTCGCCAAAGCTCCTACTGTTATCTTCGACAGCATATAAGACTGGTTGGAGACTGGTTTGCGTTTATTTGTACTCCGCAGGTTTCCTGTCACCAGCCGGCAACAGGAACATAGACCCTCTGCAACAAAAGGACACCCTGGCCTTTTATCTCTGATCACTTATTCTAACACTTAATTTCCTACGTGGGTATGGGATCAGCCTCGCGTGCCTTACAAGTGCACTAGCCCCGAATTGTACAGGACTCCCACCTTGCTGTGACCACACCTCAGGTCCTTATAGCAGATACGCCACTGTACGTTCACATACTTTTCCTCAATACAATAATGTGGAGTAACCACATTTCCTTTGATATGATATTCTCTTCTTTTCTTTTTTCAAATTTATTTGCTTCAGGCATGTTAAACAGTGTTCATTGAACACAGAGGCTTACTAATCTATTCTAATACAATAATATGACAACATCATCATGACAACATACATCAGTTAGATACCGTTTAATGTGCGGACTCAACGATGTCTGCTCCCGGCATGTCCTTCACTTTTTCCCAATAGCAGTATCTAACTTTGTAGTTGGACCAAACATATTAAATTTCATAAAATAACCTTACCATAATCAAGAAATATATAAACAAATGACGCTGACTGTGTGAAGAAATGGCCTCAGCTTCCTCCGAACTGCACAGACTGTGAATTTATTCTTTATTTAAGTTTACAGTTAACACAGCTGTTTCTCAGCGTATCTGAATACAATTTTTAGTTCAACTGGCAATGAATAGTCAAAGCCTTTTGCTAATATTTACTAGCACTGGCCAATCGAAACATGCGACTACTTGAATTCAAATGCAGTTTGAATGAAAAACCAAAATATCTTCGAATAATTTCTGCGTCTGGTGGTCGATTGGCCAGTATGCTTTAGTCATGCCCAATACAAAAAGATGTTTCGTTTAGGATTACATTTTTCCTACCGCTCCCCTTTTCAGTCATACTCTTTTTACCCAAGCAAATTTGAATGTACCTCCCTGCCTCTTTTCCAAGCTCGCGTCCCCCTAACGTTACAAAAAAACATAAGCAGGAACGCCAGTCTGTCCGGTCGAGTGTCCGTAGATATTAGTATTTCTTCAATAACTTATCTAATACTGGGACTATCATATTATTTAAAGTACATTCTTGCTCAGCGAACTCTACGTCATACTACCTTATAATTTTTATGGGGAACTTCATAATGGTTTAAATGTTCAAATTTTATCATAGTCAATCGTCAAATAAAATTTTGCACAAGCCCGCCATCTTCCTCTCCTTCGACTCGCTAGCATGTATTTTTTAAATAAATAACTTGTTTTAGTTACGTCAGAAATGCTACCACTAGGAGGAAAATAAAATTATCTGCGTGTTTTCCCTTGGCTGGCTTTTCCACAGCGTGTGTATATGCGTTGCAGACTGTGTCAGCGAAGCGGGGTGTAGACGGGGCGGGTTAAGAATAGACGTTAATAATTAGTATTGTATCGTGTAATACTACCAAACAATGTAAGGATTACTACTAATTTTGCGTTAAAGTTGACAGAAAGCGTTAATTCAGATAGTTATTTTGCGGCACGCTTCCTCCAATCGTTAATTATAAGGCTAGACTACAAAGTGTATGCAGCAGATCGGGCAAATGTTAAATATTAGTAGTGTTTCTCGAAAACGAAACTAAAAGTGTGTCAGACTATTACCGTGAAATCGTTCTATAGGCTTAGCACTGTGCAAAAAGCAGCGCTGCTGGCGTCGAAGATGCCAACCGTCAGACACATGCGGGCTAATGTATTTATTATCGTTTTATGCCTAAATCTTACTGAATTGAGCGTTTATTCTCGCAGATTTTGCTACACACCTCCCATCCTAAAACATGCATTCATTTGCAGGTTATAATATGCGAGATAACTTAGCTCCATGAAGTCTTACTCGTTTTTCTGATCTTCATCATAAGGATGTTTGCTCAAAAAGTCTGCGCTAACGTTCAAAGGGCTGGGAATGTATTCTATCAGAAATAAGTATGGCTGCAATAATAGAGACCATCTCAATAATCTGGAATTTTCATGCTTGGCCTGTGACAAGAACACGAGGGGTGAATGATCCGTTTGGACCACAAATGTCCTGCCATATAAATAAATCTGGAATTTCTTTATAGACCATATTAAAGCGAGACATTCTTTTTCACTTGTTGAGTAATTTTTTTCCGCCTTGTTCAACTTGCGGCTAGCATAAGCAACTGGGTTCAATTCCCCATCTTGTGAGGAGGACCTTTGCAACAATGTAGCGCCCAGGCCCACATTGCTTGCGTCACTTCTCACAATAAGTTCTTTAGTCAAGTTAGGCAATTGCAACACTGGCCTGCTTGTAAGCTTCTCTTTTAACTCCTGGTAAGCCAATTCACACTGTGCTGACCAAATTATAGTATCAGGTTGACCTTTGCGAGGTAAATAAGTCAGAGGAGCACATATAGAGTTAAAATTTTTGATATACTTTTGGTAAAAACCACACAGAGACACGAAAGATCGCACATCTTTTTTTGTTTGGGGTCTAAGTGCTCTTTTTAATTTTTCCAGATTCTTGGGATCAGGGGTCATGCTACCCTGATGTACTGTATGTCCCAAGAATTCCAACTCTTTACACCCAATACAGCATTTGGTTGGCCTAGCGGTTAAGTTAGCCTCTCTGAGTCTATCAAACAGCATATTCGAAGAGGTAACATGTTCCTCAAATGTTTCCGTAGCAATGATTATATCATCCATAAAATTCGAAATACATGGATTTTTCAGGGGATCCAGCAATTTTCGCATCATCCTAGAAAACACACTCGGGGCATTTTTCAAACCAAATGGTAACATGTTGAACTCATAATGACCTTCCGAGGTGCTAAATGCTAAATAAGGTCGAACCTCAGGCTTTACTGGAATTTGGTAATAGCCTTTGCTAAGATCCACCTTAGAAAAATATTTAACCTTGTTCAGCCTGGCAAAAAGTTGAGTAGTATCAGGTAATGGATCCACCTGACCTTCTGTGACAGCATTCAGTTTCCTTTAATCTATGCACAGTCTATGTTCTCCTGATGGTTTCCGCAACAAAACCACACAGGAACTATAAGGAGACTCACTGTGAGAAATAACCCCTTCTTTTAACAAATAATCAATCTCCTCTTTCAAAGCTTTTTCCTTAGCGAACGGAATAGAATAGGGCCTCATACAGATGGGTGCTGGGTCTAGTAGTTTCATATCATATGACAACAAATTTGTGTGCCCCGGTTTATCCGTTAACACATCTGTATGTTTCTCAAGGACCTGTTGAACCTTTTCCTTCTGTCCTTTTGTCAGGTGATTACTGATTTTCACCTGTGCAAACGTTTCACTGTTTTTCAGAGGATATTTAACCGAGGAGAGAGGTTCATTCTTCATCTCGGTTGCGATAGACAAGGCCATGAAATGTGTTCCTTCCTGGATTTGTCTGTCCAGATATTTCTTCAAAAGGTTCACATGATAGAATTTCTCCTTTCTCTTTTTGTCTATCCTATAATTTGTTCTGGATACCTTTTCCAAAACTGTATATGGCCCTTGCCATCCGATCTGAAGTTTATTGTTGCTGCCTGGCAGTAGAAGAAGTACCTTCTCCCCTACAGCCAGTTCCCTATCCTTCGCCTTCTTATTATAATATGCAGCATGCTTTTTCCTGGCTTGTCTCAAATTTTCATTTGCCAGTTTCCAACTAGTTTTTAAACGAGTGGTCAGTTCGTTCACATATTGGTATGATGAGGTAACAGTCTCCTCTGCCTTCTCATCTGTCCAGGTCCTTAACAGAGTTACTTATGGACTTTTAATTTTTCTGACATAGTATTCATGGCACCTGTCAGGTCTTTTACATTGGAAGCTCTGTTTTGCGGACGTTTCTTTCTTGTGTCACCACACAAGAATCTACCACTACCAATTTGTTTCCTGGGGTTGTCTCCCCTCAGGTTCAAATTCAAATTGAGAGAACTTCGCTCTCTTTTTTCGTCCTCCAGTTTACATAAGTCCGACCGAGGGATCCTCGGCTTATTATGGGGTATAACAGTTCTTTGTACTCGCTGCATAGTGGCCATAGTAAAACATTTGAGCGAAGACTGTCTGTAAAACGGGGGTTCCCATTCCCCTCTGTCCACTTTATTATAATTATTTTTCTTCCCAGGCCTAAGTTTGCCCCGTGGCGTGTCTAGGTCCTGATTCATTTTCCCACGCGTGGGTGTTCCCTCTTTATTTTCTGGTCCCGGTTTGCCATAATGCTTCTCTTGCATTTGGTTATTATTTTTCCACCCTGTGGAATTTTTCTCGCTGCACTGTTCGCAGTCCTCGACAAATTTTCTTATGTCATCAACTTCTCCGGGCCAGAAATATCCAACAGATGTTCTTTGGCATGTGGTATCCATCTTCAGGTGTTCACCATTTAGAACATGTGTTTGTCTCATAACTTGTGCCCTATATCTCGATGGCACTACTACCTGTCCACACCCGGATAATCCTGCTTTATCCGCCCTGCAAAGCAGTCCATCATCCAAATAGAAGTCTCCTTTCCGTGGAGGGGTATGGAGTTTTTGGAGTTTTTCAAAACACGGCTTCAGTGACCTATCTTCAGCCTGTGCCTTTCTCCACTGTTTACGAGACATTGTTTTTGGTGGTTCCTCCTCTTTTTTAGGAGTCGACCTGACCTGAAGCGTGGCCATTACTACAGGTCTCCTTCCACATTTTTCAGTGTTATGGTTGTCCATCCGACAATTTTTACAATACCTCTTTCCTTGGTTAAAAGGTTTTCTTTCATCATTCCTTCTATCATTGAATTGTGAGGGTCTATTCTTAAACTCATTTCGAGGCCTATCAAAGTTCTGCTTATTTCTATTATCGAAATTATTATGGTTTGGGGGGCCTTACTCTGATCTATTTGTTTCTTCTTTGTGCCAGCTACCTTTGCCTGGGCTGCCTGATACCTCTCAGCGACATTTATTATCTCACCCAGCCTCTCCGCACCCTGTTCCATGAGAAACTTTCTCATGTCTGGAGCCATGGACTCTCTCATCTGTTCAATGAGTATCATCTCTTTGAGATCTTGGGTTTTCCCCAAAGTAGCCCATTTCTCCATATACGTTTCCAACCGGGCGGAGAACTGGTGATAAGTCTCACCCGACAGTAGCCTGGCATTCCTAAATTTCTTTCTATAAAACTCTCCGTTCTTTTCGTATCTTAACAGAAGAGTGTTGCGCACATATTAGTCTGCGACGCACAGATTACGGTACGTAGGCATACAAATGGAAAGTTATTTGTCTGAGGAAAAGTATTTAATTGATAATTTATGATTCTGAGAGTAAGGGGACAGAACCCGGATCGGTCGATGTTAGATTCGATTACATGGGTTATCTTTTCTTGTGGGTCAATCTGGCGTATAAATATTGTTTATGTCATTTTTTGCGTCAGGTATGGCCAGAAACAGATTGGTCTTGTTTAAAATGTTTATGACCTGAATTTATATGTATTCCTTGTCTAGTTAAGGTGATTGGCTCTTATATCTTTGTATCTTTGTATTTCTATGTCGGACTATTTTGTGAGCTGAACTCTGGGGGGTGAAAGACGTTGTTAGGCATGCGCAGCGGTTCTGGAGAGAGAAGAGGAAGGCTGCCATGTCGTCGTGTCTATGGCTGGTTATTTAGAAAGTGTAAAGAGTGATTTGTGATCTATTCTTGGAAGGAGATGGTGTCTCTGTATAATGGCATTATCAGAGATTCTCCTATGCAAAAAGCAGCGCTGCTGGCGTCGAAGATGCCAACCGTCAGACACATGCGGGCTAATGTATTTATTATCGTTTTATGCCTAAATCTTACTGAATTGAGCGTTTATTCTCGCAGATTTTGCTACAATTACCCAGAATTATTTATCCCATTTTTCCAGCCCACCGGGCATAGGAAAGAATATATATTCCTGACGTTTCACAGCCGTAGCAACGGAGTGATCCCGAAAACTACGCTGTTTCAAAATCAGCACTCACCATAATGTGACGGTGTGGCCAGAAAGGTGTAATTTTAGACTGAGTAATTACTTGTCGATCTAGTCTACAGTGTAAATTTGTGCTCATGTTGGCATTCTCACCCGTTAATAGGCAATTTAAACGAAACACACCTTTTTTCATTCGTGAAGAAGGCAAACGTGTGAGACGCAGACGATCTAATGGGACACAGTATTTAGTTTTAGACATCTCGGCGCTGTCTGACACCAGAGGAAAACACATTTTTGAGCAGGAAACCGTAAGAAGTGTTAGTAGGGCAACGGATATCGTGGGATGTAACAGCCCATTAGTGGGCGGACCTTGAGTTGTGTCGATTAGGAAGATAATATTTACTAAGAAGTGATCTCATGTCATCCAAACTGAGCATAGGACTCCTGTTTTGCTCCCTAGAGGGATGGCTGAAGCTTTCCCTGACATTTTGACGTGGCTATCATGTGGTACAAAGGTGGAGATGTAGATTTAAACTAAAAGAGTTGAAGGTTTCGGTCGAAGCTGAGAAGTAGTCAGATCGTCTTCGTGTGCAAAGCGCGCCCTCGTACGATAACCAAGGGAGGTTTGGGCTTTTGCATAGTTGCGTCTGTGCTAAGAGAACTAACGACATAGAGGTATGCTTGCATATCAGTGCATTTTTATAATACTTTAGATTTAGTAATATTAGACGTTTCAGGTTTAGGATTTATTGCTTTTTAGCGTCTGTCTATCTATAGTTTGATAAAAGCTGATTGGCGATTTATGTGTTTTTAAGTGTAATTTCACGCATTATAGTCATCGCTTAATAATTAATGATTAGATGATTAATATTAATAGTCATCGCTATTTCAACCGTAAGACTGTGTGTTAGATGTGTAAAGTATTAAGTGCATTTATAAGAGGAATTCTAGTGTCGCACTGCGCTGTATACTAGTGTGTACTTATTACCATTATTATTATTTGTGAAGTGTTAAGTAATAGTTATATTGCATTCTTGTGAGCCGTAAATGTGGTTAATTTTACATCAGTGATTATTGTGAGAGGAATATTATCGTACCCTCTAGCTCCGTGAGTAGCCTATGCCTATTACATTTAGTATAGAGCTGTAAGAATAGAGTATATATATATATATATATATATATATATATATATATATATATATATATATATATATATATATATATATATATATATATATATATATATATACATATGCTTGTTCTTTAGAGCAGCTAGGCCTCTAAGATACTGATCAAATGTGATCATTTAGACCAGTGAGTTGTGTATAATATTTGGGACCCCAAGATGCAGCAATAGTGAATGCAGCTATACTGCTTGCATTAGGACCAGCGAACCAGAGCTGGTCAAGACCGCACTCCACCTCCACGTGGTGGTCCTGGAAATAGTCTGCAGCAGTGCAGTCTGGCTGAGCGAGTGCGGATCGCAATGAGAAGGCAAACCCGGTCCCTAAAAAATGCCGTGCTGAAGTCGGATGTGTCGACCGAAAGGTGCAGATATCACAGCTTAGGCGTAAGCAGACACAACGCAACCACCGTCCTTTTAAGGGCGAACGAAGAAGAAGAAGTATAATACGAGGGGCGTTCAGAAAGTAATGCACCACATCGTTTTTCTCAGCTAATAATGAAGATAGAAGCATAACATTTTGCACACTTCAAATATGGCATGTGGCAATTGTGTACATTAAATTGCACCGCAACCGACCGAATAATACGGCTGCCCTAAACCGTTGAAATGGAGCGTGTAAGCAACTTGCGTTATAAGCAGCGATTTGTGATAGAATTTCTCGTTGCAGAGAAGGAAACTGTTGTGAACATTCACAAGCGTCTGTGTGATGTGTATGGAAGTTTTGCAGTCGACAGGAGTACAGTCAGTCACTAGGTTCAGAGAATCAAAGAATCAGGAATTGAGATACGGAGCTGCGTGATCGGCCGCGCTGTGAACGTCCTGCCACAGCCACCAACGCAGAAATGTTGAAATGCGCTGAGGGCATTATTCTTACTGATAGGCGAATCACTACTCAACAATTGGCCTTACAGCTGTCAGTCAGCATTGGTAGTGCAAATGAGGTTATAAAAACTATCGGATTTTCTAAGGTTTGCGCAAGATGGGTTCCTCGAAATCTCACAAATGACCACCAATTGCAAAGGAAAGCAATTTCTTCTGAATTGTTGGAGCGTTTCAATGCTGATGGAGAGAACATTTTGGCTAAGATCGTTTCAGGAGACAAAACCTAGGCACATCATTTTGAACCTGAGACAAAAAAGACAGTCAATGGAGTGGCATCATCCGCACTCACCACGACGAAAGAAATGCAAGACAATTCCTTCAGCTAGAAAGGTCATGATCACTGTCTTTTGGGACATTGAAGGTGTGATTCTTGTGGATGTTATGTCAAGAGGAGAGACAATCAATTGGCAAGCTTACATTAAGACATTGAAAAACTCAATCAACGTTTTCGCCGAGTTCAGCCGCACAAGAATCCAGCAGACCTGCTTCTCCTTCACGACAATGCACGCCCTCACACAAGTCTGGCAACATGGGAAGCAATCACCAAATTGGGTTGGACTGTACTACTCCATCCACCCTATAGTCCCGATTTGGCACCCTCTGATTTTCATCTATTTGGTCCACTTAAAGATGCACTCCGTGGGACAAGGTTTGAAGAAATTGAAGGAGTGATTCATGCAGCGAAGAAATGGCTACATGATCAAGACAAAATCTGGTACGGGCTAAGAATACATGCACTTGTTTCGCGCTGGCATAAAGCCGTACAAGTTGATGGAGATTATGTTGATTAATACAGATGTTTACATGACATATCCATGTATATTGTTTATAAATTTCATGCTTTTTGAATAAACAGCTCCTGAGAAAAACGATGTGGTGCATTACTTTCTGAACGCCTCTCGTATTTCATCATAGAAGTGCTTCATTTGTTTTCTCTCGCGTGATGATGTACTTAGTATTTAGTATGAGTATGAAGGCATTATTGTTGACTGAGATGTTTATTGTATGATTACACATATACGCAGACCTGCATGAACACACACACACACACACATGGTCATATAAGTGCGTATACTTGCAAGTTTTCACACATATGTATGTATTATTACGTAGATGATGTTTGTCCATTAGTACGATGCTAGTTTATTTTGTTTCATTTTATTTCAGAGAGTCCAGCAGTCTGTGCTGGGTTGTTATATGGTGTTACGTAGTAAATACTTAAATAGCTTGGTTATATGGTGTTGTATAGGAATTACCTACAAAGTAAACTTGTGGACAACATTGTTTTCTGTATGATGCATATGCTACCTGATAGGGTTTCATTAATAAAAGTGGGACCCCTGTCATCAAGAGAGTTTTTCTGTGACTGCGGAACGTGTGTGAAAGTAGGCCAGATAGAGTGACGACAACATTACACACAAATTCTCATTCTTCTTCACACATCGTCTCCGCACTGTCACAAATGGCGTCGTCGACAGGATACTGACAGACAGTGTAGCATAGAGTCATACGCGGCATGTTGAATGATGCAAGAGTGTACTACAACCAGTGAGCACCAAGGATACCTGAGCTAAACCTTGCAAGAGTATTACAAAAACCAGCACAGACGGAGCAGCACATCTGCCCAGTACATCTCCCCAGTGAAGATTCGCACCACCATAGGCCCAGCAAAGAATCGCACCACCGCATGAAGATTCGAAGCACCATAGGCCCATTAAAGAGTCGCACCAACGTAGGCCAGGTGAAGAGTTGCACCAACGCAAGCCCAGAGAAGAATCATACCACCGTACATCCATTGAATATCTTATCAAGCCCGGGACCAGCCGTTTGCAGTTAAATACATTTTCCTTCAATAGTATCCTTGCTAATGATACTCCATCACAACAAACAGGAGCAATATTGCTAAGCCAGTGTTATGCCAAACCAATGGCCGACCTACCACGATTGACATTCAGCCAGGGACTCAATCGAATCACCAGGCAGCACCTGAAACTGCTACAGGCCACAACAGCGAAGAGTAGACAAGAGCAAGCAGAAAAAATAAGAGACACTTTATATTATTTATTGTAATATTATAATAAGTGTTTTCTTTCCATCTGTTTTTGCATTGTATTTTGCTAGATTAGGGCTAGAGCATTGATGTCAACTCGATGCGCAGACGCAACATGCCGGTCAGAGCCTGGGAGCACATCGACAGCTGAAAGTGGCTCCCGTGAAGAAATCCTCACACCAGGAAAGAGCCAGAGCAATGCGCATGAGAAGGTGATTTACATAGCAGTGCCGGAGTTAAGACGATTTGGTGAAAAGCCAGGCCCCACTTTGCAAGAGTTTGTGAAAGAGGTAAAAGCTGCATGGAAGGTAGGGCCCTTAACTGTAGAAGATAGGTTAGACATTGTGTGGAATAATGTTACACCAGTGGTCTCTAGGGAACTACGGATAAGTGACGGAGCCAAGGCCAGCCCTGAGAAGTTACTCGAAATAGTGGAAGAAGCCTACAGCGAGCAACAACTAGTCAATGAGATGACTAGTGGTTTCTATGCCATGAGACAGGGGCCTAGCGTATCAGTAACGGAATTCTCTCACCTGTTGCATGAATTATTTCTGAGATTGAATGCAACGCGGGTGAAGAAAGGCTTGGCTCCTGCGGACCCATCCATGCTCAGGAATCATTTTGTTGCCCAGCTGAGAGATGATCTGAGTAAGTCATTTGTGAAGAAATACGTCCTAGAAAATCCGGGTGCCTCATTTAGGGAAGTTAGGGACTATGCTGTTTTCTGGGAAGGCAAAGAGCCTGATACGCTAGTGCAGATAGCCAGTGCAGAAGCTCACAATGAAGAGAAGGCACTCAAAGCAGAAGTAGCTAGTCTAAAGTCCCAGGTAGCACAGCTATCACAAAGTATGGCACCAGCACAAAAGGAGACGCGAAGAAGAAGGAAACAGTGCAAACCGCGTGAAAACCTAGAGCAGAACCAAGGTTTGGATCAAATGGAACCAAAACTAGACCTTCCTGTAGGTGACTCAGGCAGTTGATGTGGTGGATTTGATGTTAAGAAATGTTGTTATATACTCTTAGTGTACTGAATGAGGTCAGCTGTGAAGGTCCCTGAATATAACAAATATTATGGTAAGTTTACAGGTACCTTTCTGCTACCACCCCTATGATCTCATTCAGAATTATTCTTTGACTAGAATGTATGATGACTACGTTTGGTGTCTAGGGTTATGAATATGTAGTGTAGTGTTGCATTAACCAACTAAACATATAAACAATTATTTTATTATCCAACACAACACAACAGTACTACGACAATCACATACAAACTACACTTTAAAAGACAATCTTTAGTAAGTCAGTGGTTGAATTTTGGGTAAAAGTTAAATTTTTACAATTTATTGTCCTGGTTCTAGTTTGTTTTGAATCAGGACTGACAATCAAAAGTGAAATCAAAAGAATTATTTACATCAATTAAATAACACCATGGATCTTCTGTCCATAATACAAATGTTATTATATTATAAGTGTGTCGTTTTCTAACTTAAGTTAATACTGGTATATCATGGTAGGTTGTTGGTTAACATCACGCACTATTGTTTGTTTTCTTTTCATTTGACACTGGTGGAATTTTTTATTAATATTCACAGTCTTTATTTTAAACTAGAGGTTGAGCTTCCTGGTGCCGAACAGGCACTTATCTTCGAAGGATTGTAGTGGATTTGATGGTATTGTATGATTGTGATATTACTTAATGTGATGCATGAGGTCAGCTGTGAAGGCTCCTGAGATAAATGTAGCTGTGAATTTTCAGAAGGCCCTTCTTGCTACCACTTCGACCTCACACCTATCTTTTTTTTTTCTAATGAATGTGGCTACGTTCAAATTCTAGGGTATTGATATGTAATGTGTTGTGGTAGTTTACATACACACACACAGATATTTAATAAGTTTAATAATATTAATAAAATGTTATGACACACTGAACTAACTCAAGCTGTGTAAAATTTTTGATAATAAATTTTCTTTAAGTTTATTTGTTCTGAACCAAGGTTTTATTTTGGTCAGAACATATGAAAGGTTTTGCAATTATTAATGAAATGCATGAATATATGGCATAATAAATGAAAGGAGTGTACATATGTATTTTACAAGACTAGTTAATATTACTACTGTTTATGGTTGTAATTTTTCTGGGAGAACGTTTAATGGATGTGCTGTTGGGGTGGCCTCATCACTCCCTGTCTATGGCGACTACACATTGTCCATTTTTTGATGATATTATAATTTGTGTTAGAATTTAAGTTGATGAGTATTCAGCAGTCCAGACGCTCACGTATCTTGAATGAGTAATCTGGTGCTGGAATCAGGTGGCCCCACCTCTCCGTGCTTGGGGGCAATATCAGGCTGCTCTGCCAAAATATAAACTGCACGGGTCCACTCTTGTAATATTCAACACCTCATTTGACACCACATTGGTGCCAAATAAAAACTCACAGTTCAGAATTATGAATATAGAACACAGTTAATTTCTAGCAAAACTCAGCTGAGCTGCTGGCTTTAGTATGGCGTCCCTCTAAATATTTCAATTAGCTTCTGGGAATTACACCACTAAATAATTCACTGTGTCTACTAGGACAACTTATGACGAATGGCAAAAATGCGCGTCTGAGCGCCGATAATATATTCATCTATGGCCAATCACCGCCTTTTTTCCTTTTCAAATTCAAACCTCCTACCAAAAAGTCATTTCAGTCATACCTCAGTCAAATATGCATTATTGTCTGTTATTCCGTCTGTCTCTACTTGCGTTTCACACAAAAAACACACTTGTTTTTTGAACCAACTCCGCCTTCCCCTACACAATTTTGCCTTTAAAGTTATTTTTAGCCACAATTCACCATCCCATCCCGTCTCTTTCATTCCAACTAGATTTTAGCACTTGAGTCTCAAGGCTACAGTTTTTTGAAAATTAGGGACATTTTTTGTTTCAATGCAGATGCTCGCTGATATGAACAACACAGTCTTTTGTCAATATCTTTCTTATTATCTATCCGTCTGTATAAATGAAAGCATATTATTTCACTGCTCAAGATGGGCCATCCGGCCAGCTAGGTTGTATATTCCTAACATAATTATTAAGAAAAAGTTACTTTTCAAGGTTAGTTGGTTTTTCGAAATATTTCTAGCATCTTCTATACTGCGTTTGCCGCTGAATTCAAATAAACGGACTAAGTTATCGCAAAAGCGTCCAAGAAATGACTGTTGCGTATAATAGCTAAGGTCCCTTTTGTCGATTTCTTTACCTTGTGTCAACTTGGGGACGTGACTTTTTCCTCCTTTCCCCACCAATTGCGTCTTTTAGCCTTGCTAGTTTCAAGCACGCGTTCAGTCAGATTTTTCCTTTTGATCTCCGTTCTCATCCCGTTCCAAGGGTAACGTTTTGCCTTCACGTTTAACAATTTAATTTCCATGGCGGGTGATGACCCGCGGCGTGGGCGATCATGTATTCTAGTAGCTTACGCATTAGTTTTTATCCCTACGTTGTCTCATTTGAGATATTTTAACGTTGTATCATGGTTAATTTTATGACACATCTCCCCACTTGAAAACATGCCTACGGCAAGTTCTAAAACCAATGATACACATAGATAAAATCTCTCCTCACGCCTGCCATTACTCTAATTTTGATCACAGGGGTGCCGACTGAGGAAATCTGCACCGACATTCAATTTGCCTGGGATATATTGGATACTAAACTGATAAGGTTGAAGCAATAAAGACCACCTCAGCAATCTTGCGTTTTCATGCTTAGCCTGAGATAAGAACACGAGTGGCTGATGATCCGTCTCGACCACAAAAGTCCTACCATACAGATAGATTTGAAACTTCTTTAGTGCCCAGATTAACGCTAAACACTCTTTTTCGCTTGTGGAATATCCTTGTTCCGTCTTATTCAATTTGCGGCTTGCATAAGCGACTGGTTTCAGTTCCCCATCAGGTGAAGATGATCTTTGCAACAAAGCTGCTCCGAGTCCTACATTACTTGCATCGGTTCTTAAGACAAAGTCCTGTGTCAAATCCGGCAGTTTGAGAATAGGCTTGCTAGTGAGTTTTTCCTTTAAGTCTTGGAACGCTAATTCACTTTGCGCAGTCCAAATAATTTTATCTGGAAGTCCCTTGCGAGTCAGATCAGTCAGAGGAGCACAAATAGAGTTAAAATCTTTGATATATTTTTGATAAAATCCGCATAACGACACGAATGATCGCACGTCCTTTTTTGTTTGTGGTCTAGGTGCTCTCTGCAGTTTTTCCAAGTTCTTGGGATCAGGGGTCATGCTACCCTGATATACAGTGTGTCCCAAGAATTCCAACTCTTTGCATCCAATGCAACATTTTGTTGGCCTAGCAGTTAAGTTTGCCTCCCTAAGCCTATTAAATAACATTTCTAGAGCTTCAATGTGTTCTTCAAATGTCTCTGTGGCGACGAGAATATCATCCATGAAATTCGTGATACATGGGTTATTCAGGGGATCCAACAATTTGCGCATCATCCTTGAAAATACACTCGGAGCATTTTTCAGTCCGAATGGTAGCATGTTGAATTCATAATGTCCATCCGAAGTGCTAAAAGCCAAATAAGGTCTCACTTCAGGCTTCACTGGGATCTGGTAATAGCCTTTAGTAAGATCCACCTTTGAAAAGTATTTTGCCTTGTTCAGTCTGGCAAATAACTGTTTTGTGTCTGGTAATGGATCCACTTGTCCTTCTGTGACAGCATCAGTTTCCTGTAATCTATGCACAGTCTGTGTTCCCCAGACGGTTTTCTCAACAAAACGACACTAGAGCTAAAAGATGATTCACTGTGTGAAATAATCCCCTCCTTCAACAAATAATATATTTCTTCCTTCAATGCCTTCTCCTTCGCGAACGGAATAGAATAGGCTCTCATACAGATTGGGTTTGAGTCTACCAGTTTCATGTCATACTGTAGCAAATTTGTATGGCCTGGTTTATCTGTTAATACATCTGTATGTTCCTCCAGAACCTGTTGAACTCTCTCCCTCTGGTTTTTAGTCAGGTGCTTACTGACTTTTACCTGTGCGGCTGTTTCACAAGGATGTAATGGGTATTCATGTGAGGTGAGTGGTTCCTTTTGCATTTGAGTTGCGATAGCTAAGGTCAGTAAGGGGGTGCTTTCCTGGAGTGGTCTGTCTAGATACTTCTTTAACAGGTTTACATGATAAACTTTCTCCTTCCCCTTTTTGTCAATTTTATAGTTTGTTCTAGACACCTTCTCTAGAACCGTATATGGACCTTGCCATCCAATTTGTAATTTATTCTGGCTACCGGGTAGTAGAAGCAGCACCTTCTCTCCCACAGCTAGTTCTCTGTCCTTTGCCTTCCTATTAAAATATGCTGCATGTTTCTTCCTGGCTTGTTTCAAATTATCATTTGCCAGTTTCCATCCAGCTTTCAAACGAGTGGTCAGTTCGTTCACGTATTGATAAGATGAGGTAACAGTCTCTTCCGCCTTCTCATCTGTCCAGGTCCTTAATAGGGCTTCTAATGGACCTTTTATTGGCCTCCCAAATAGCAGAGTTGCGGGAGCCATCCCTGTTGAACTATGTGGTACCTCCCGATACGCAAACAATGCGGCGGGCAGGAATTGATCCCACAGATCCGGTTTTTCGTGTGCCAGCTTTCTCAGGATATAAATGAGAGTCCCGTTGAACCTCTCTACCTGGCCGTTCCCTTGCGGATGGTACGGACTACAATGAAAGTGTCTGGCTTGAAATAGCTTAAAAACTTTATCCGTTAGTTTCCCCTTGAACTGAGACCCATTATCTGTCAAGATTTGATGCGGGAATCCTAATCGGGTAAATATTGTAAGTAGTGCCTCTGCTACATGTTTTGAATCAATTGATGGCAGGGCTACCGCCTCTCCCCACATAGAACAAGTGTCCACCAGAGTAAGGATGTAACTGTTCCTCCTCTTGGTCCGAGTGAGAGTTCCCACAATATCCACTGCAACCCTCTCAAAAGGTGTTCCCACTTTGGGCATTTCCCCTAGAGTTGCAGGAGCAGTCCAGTGCTTTGGAGCTACCCTTTGACATTCTGGGCAGGATTTGACATATCTTTTTATATCCTCCGTTATCCCTGGCCAGAAGTAATGACAAGCTATACGCTGTCCTGTGGCGCTGATCCCCATGTGACCACTGAAGGGAATCGCATGCCCGAGTTCCATCACTTTATCCCTATATGAAGTGGGAAGAACCAGCTGGTTGTGACCATTTGTTCCAGCTCCGGCCTTCCTGTATAATAGTTTGTTCTTCATAAAATATTCCCCCTTGCTCGGAGGTGTGTGGCATTTGGGCAATTTTTTAAAACATGGCTTGAGTGTCCTATCCTCAGCCTGCGCCTTCCTCATCTACTCTGGATGAGCATTTATAGGTTCACCTTCTTCCTCCTTCTTCTGTGACCTGGTCTGCACTGTCGCCATGATCACAGGTCTCTCGGGATTTCCCAAGAAGACGTATCTACACCCCAATATCAGAGGGTAGATTGGTTCATCTATCACTGCTGCTCTGATTTCTCCTTCCACATAGCGAGTTTTCACCGTTATCCTTGCGATGGGAAGTGTCATGAGTGGTATGTCCTTAGTTGCCCCTTGTATTTCCACTGTTTCTGTGGTATACTGACTTGGGTCCACTAGGCTAGACTTCACAACTGAATCATAATCCAAACCTGTATCATAAAGGCACCTTATGGTGACCCCATTACAAATAACATCCTCACAAACTGGGGGGTGATAAGGTTCCTGCTGTCCATTAGGATTAACCTTTAATCTTTGAGTCCCCGACTTCATTGCAGCAATGTTTGAAGGTTTCCTTCTACAAAATTCGGTGTTATGGTTATCTTTCTTGCACCATTTACACCATCTTTTTCCTTGGTTAAACGGTTTTCTTTCATTGGATTTTTGGTCATTGAACTGTGAGTTTCTGTCTCGGTAGTCATTTCTTGGCCGTTCAAAGTTTGTCCTACCTTTATTTCCCTGCTCTCTATTATCAAATTTATTAAATTGCTGTGGAGCTTTAAAATTGTCTATGTGCTTCTTTTTAGCACCACTTACCTCTGCCTGGGCTGCCTGATACCTCTCAGCGACATTTAAAACCTCCCCCAACTTCTCTGCACCTTGTTCCATGAGGAATTTTCTCATGTCTGGAGCCATGGACTCTCTCAATTGCTCAATCATGATCATTTCTTTAAGATCTTGGGTCTTCCCCAGAGCAGTCCATTTCTCCAAATAAGTTTCCAGTCTGGCAGAGAATTGGTGGTATGTCTCCTCAGACGACAGTTTGGCATTTCTAAATTTCTTACGATAAAATTCACCATTTTTTTCGTACCTCAATAACAAAGCATGCTTTAACATGTCATAATTGTCCTGGTCTTCTCTGTTCATTTTTGCGAAGACTTCGTAAGAAGTACCTCTCAGTCCCTGTGATAACTTTAAACTCCACCTCTCTCTCTCTCTCTAACCCATATGTAGTAGCTACTAACTCAAAACGTCCTAGGTACCCCTCTATGTCATCGTCTTTTTCAACAAAATGGTCGAAATGAAACCCCATAGCTGATGTTGAGGCTCCCAGACTGGGCGTAGCATCTGAGGCAAAAGGGCTGGCACCATTTTCAGGAGCCTGGCCTTGTAGCTCCAGCTCCCTTAGTCGTAATTCGTGCTCCCTCTGCAACCTTCTATCTTCTGCCTCCCTTTCGGCAGTCAACCTTTTATCTTCTGCCTCCCTTTCGGCCTTTTTATCTTCTGCCTCCCTTTGCTGTCGTTTTTCTTCTGCCTCAATCTGCAGCCTCTTAATTTCTTTTTCAGCGTCTAACCTCTTCTCTTCAGCCAACCTTTCAGACTCTAATTTTCTTTCAGCCTCTTTTTCTAATCTTCTTTCTTCCCGTTCAATATACTTATCACATTCAGCCGTTACATATTGAATTAAAACCTGACCATCCATTCCCATATCCTTTGCCGTCAGCACAGCAGCTGATCTGAATTTGGCTAGCTCCGCCATACTTTTTAAACAATTCTAGCAATGAGCAAAGTAAAATTTCCAACCACTAAAGTAATTCTAATTACTCTAGTCTAAAATAATTCTAATTAATTAATTAATCAATTAACTACCACTGGCTGTGAAGATTCACCAACTTTTATTTTCAGGGCCACTTTTAGTTTGTATAATGTGTTCCCTTAATTTAATTCTTCCTCCCCGTCTGCCCCCCCCCCCCCCCCCCCCCCCCCCCCCCCCCTCACCCCCCTACCCCCCCCCAGGAGATCCTAATATTATTGATAGGCTAATTATCCCGGGACAAGAGACCCCAATATATGTAGTGGATTTGATGGTATTGTATGATTGTGATATTACTTAATGTGATGCATGAGGTCAGTTGTGAAGGCTCCTGAGATAAATGTAGCTGTGAATTTTCAGAAGGCCCTTCTTGCTACCACTACGACCTCACACCTATCTTTTTTTTTTCTAATGAATGTCTTCTTCTTCTTCTTCCGTCCTTAGCCACCGACCGTCAAAGCAGTCAGTGGCCATTACGCCTAGTGGCATCTTAGGGCAACAGCAGATAGGTTTTCTTTGCCATTATTTCCCATCACGCCTAATGGCGTCTTTAGGGCAACTGCAAATCAACTTTGCTGTTGTTTCCATAATCGAAGTGACTGGCAAACGGGTGATCAGCCCGTTGGTGGCTACGTTAAAATTCTAGGGTATTGATATGTAATGTGTTGTGGTAGTTTACATACACACACACAGATATTTAATAAGTTTAATAATATTAATAAAATGTTATGACACACTGAACTAACTCAAGCTGTGTAAAATTTTTGATAATAAATTTTCTTTTAGTTTATTTAATCTGAACCAAGGTTTTATTTTGGTCAGAACATATGAAAGGTTTTGCAATTATTAATGAAATGCATGAATATATGGCATAATAAATGAAAGGAGTGTACATATGTATTTTACAAGACTAGTTAATATTACTACTGTTTATGGTTGTAATTTTTCTGGGAGAACGTTTAATGGATGTGCTGTTGGGGTGGCCTCATCACTCCCTGTCTATGGCGACTACACATTGTCCATTTTTTGATGATATTATAATTTGTGTTAGAATTTAAGTTGGTGAGTATTCAGCAGTCCAGACGCTCACGTATCTTGAATGAGTAATCTGGTGCTGGAATCAGGTGGCCCCACCTCTCCGTGCTTGGGGGCAATATCAGGCTGCTCTGCCAAAATATAAACTGCACGGGTCCACTCTTGTAATATTCAACACCTCATTTGACACCACATTGGTGCCAAATAAAAACTCACAGTTCAGAATTATGAATATAGAACACAGTTAATTGCTAGCAAAACTCAGCTGAGCTGCTGGCTTTAGTATGGCGTCCCTCTAAATATTTCAATTAGCTTCTGGGAATTACACCACTAAATAATTCACTGTGTCTACTAGGACAACTTATGACGAATGGCAAAAATGCGCGTCTGAGCGCCGATAATATATTCATCTATGGCCAATCACCGCCTTTTTTCCTTTTCAAATTCAAACCTCCTACCAAAAAGTCATTTCAGTCATACCTCAGTCAAGTATGCATTATTGTCTGTTGGTCCGTCTGTCTCTACTTGCGTTTCACAAAAAAAAACACACTTGTTTTTTGAACCAACTCCGCCTTCCCCTACACAATTTTTCCTTTAAAGTTATTTTTAGCCACAATTCACCATCCCATCCCGTCTCTTTCATTCCAACGAGATTTTAGCACTTGAGTCTCAAGGCTACAGTTTTTTGAAAATTAGGGACTTTTTTGTTTCAATGCAGATGCTCGCTGATATGAACAACACAATCTTTTGTCAATATCTTTCTTATTATCTATCCGTCTGTATAAATGAAAGCATATTATTTCACTGCTCAAGATGGGCCATCCGGCCAGCTAGGATTTATATTCCTAACATCATTATTAAGAAAAAGTTACTTTTCAAGGTTAGTTGGTTTTTCGAAATATTTCTAGCATCTTCTATACTGCGTTTGCCGCTGAATTCAAATAAACGGACTAAGTTATCGCAAAAGCGTCCAAGAAATGACTGTTGCGTATAATAGCTAAGGTCCCTTTTGTCGATTTCTTTACCTTGTGTCAACTTGGGGACGTGACTTTTTCCTCCTTTCCCCACCAATTGCGTCTTTTAGCCTTGCTAGTTTCAAGCACGCGTTCAGTCAGATTTTTCCTTTTGATCTCCGTTCTCATCCCGTTCCAAGGGTAACGTTTTGCCTTCACGTTTAACAATTTAATTTCCATGGCGGGTGATGACCCGCGGCGTGGGCGATCATGTATTCTAGTAGCTTACGCATTAGTTTTTATCCCTACGTTGTATCATTTGAGATATTTTAACGTTGTATCATGGTTAATTTTGTGACAAGGATAACACCGGTAGATCTGTTCATAGGCTCGCTGGACAATCTGTTTCCCTTCTTGAAAGGCAATGGCATCCAGCATGTGCCCGAAATATGCAAACAGTGTCAGGAATCGAACAGTTTCCGCAAGCCTGGTACTACGTTAATGTCAGTACCAAAAAACCCTCAAATAAGAAGGTTATGCGTCCTTCTTTATAACAAGTATACAATAATATTCCACAATTAATTACAGGCACAGTACAAACAAACAAATAGGGTCAGCTCTTTATGACAACCTTTTTCACCATTATATTTTTAGGTGACAATGTATACCAGTATTCCTCTCCCCTAATGGTTACAACGCCTCTGCAATTCCAGCAGTAATCTTTTTCCATACCATAGGATAGGTGTTATGCTCCTTGATGACAATCATATATAATCTTGTAGTATTACACCTCTCTGATAGTCTATCATATGATAGATCAACCTCTAGGCTCTGCCTAAGTCTGACATGGACCCACTTACTTACAGTCGTATTGCAGTATCTCACATTCAAACTTTATTTTAAATAAAAGGTTAATAAAATCAATCTTACCACAAATTTCAATGAAATATACACAAGCGAACGATGACTGGCAAACAATTTATGGCACACTTTAGATCTTCCTTGTCCAGACTGCTTTCTATAGGTTTGAAAAGCACCAACCTGCTCTCATCGCTCCTTGTTCATCAGAAAATTTTCTCAAAATGGCAACGAGCAGTCTACGTTTCCGATAATATATAATGTATGGGCCAATGGGACCATGAACTCATTTATTTTGAATCATACTTTAAAAAAAAAACTCTCAAACTACTATGTTTACTACTGCAAATATATTTTTAGTTTTAGGTCAACCAATCCTATCGCGCCTTCCTTTAAACTACTGCTAATCAAATTACAGGTACCTTTTAGTCCTTATTTCCCCAAAAGCTTTTTTCAAAACATGCTATGAAAAAAATAAGCAGGCATGATTTTTGTTTTCGTCAGTCCGTCTTACAATACATAGTATTTTTGCCAATATCTTGGTTATTTATTGTACTAGTGCGTAACTGACACCATATTATTGCTCAGGAAATCATAAGGAATATATAATTTTTATGGCCCTATGTATTATGGTTCATAATTCCATATTTTTTTCTTTGTTAGTCGTTCAAATCTAGACACTGCCACCTGTTCAATTCTTCTTACAACTATTTTCAAACTAAAAACGAGAATCGTCCGTAGTCCGTTAGAATTACGTCATTTTTTTTATAAGAGCTAAGGCTGTCTGCGTGACCAAATTGACGAACATTTTTTAGTTTTTGTATCATAATTTGAAAATCGCCCAAGGCTATGTCGCTCGAGTTGGCTTTTTGAAATCAACGCGAGACGGCATACTCTAAGTTCTGTCTTTCCATTCCCTCCCCTCCTTTTCTTTTATTCTATCACTCTGTCGTCTTGAACTTGCAAAAGTGTTACATTTAATCTCAAGGACGAATTTGAAAAGACAGTACCCTTTCTCGGCTATTAGGCTTATCAAAACCCGCATACCGGCTGGCGTGGGGAAGAAGACGCTGGACTCAAATTTTATTTTCTATCTTAATTTTGACTTATGCACTATAATATTATTTAATTTAGCTATTGTATTTAGAATATCGTCACACATCTCCCCACTTTAGAACAGACTACCTAATGTCAGTTCATAATTCGAAATACACATAGATAAACTTAAATCATTATGCCTGGTGACTATTCGGATTTTCGTCGTACGGGTGTCTACTTAAAAAATCTGCACCTACGTTTTTCGAACCGGGGATATATTCTATGATGAATTGGTATGGCTGTAAGAGCAAGGACCAACGTAATAATCTAGCATTTTCATCCTTTGTTTGCGACAGAAATACGAGGGGTGTATGATCTGTTTGGACCTTGAATGATCTCCCATAGAGATAGATCTGGAACTTTTTTATAGCCCATATCAAAGCCAGACATTCCTTTTCACTAGTTGAATATTTTTGCTCCGTTGTGTTCAACTTACGGCTAGCATAAGCAACTGGGGTTAGTTCCTCTTCAAGTGAATTGGACCTTTGCAATAGGGCTGCCCCTAATCCGATGTTGCTAGCGTCCGTTCTCACAACATATTCTTGAGTGAAGTCAGGCAATTTCAATATAGGCTTTCTTGTGAGTTTTTCTTTTAACTCTTGAAAGGCCGATTCACACTGACCGGACCAAGCAATTTTATCCGGATTTCCCTTGCGCGTTAAATCCGTCAGTGGTGCACATATCGAGTTAAAATTGTGTATATACTTCTGGTAAAAACCACACAACGAGGCAAAAGATCTCACATCTTTTTTTGTCTGTGGCCTAGGAGTTTTCTGCAATTTCTCCAAGTTCTTGGGGTCATGGGTCATGCTTCCCTGATATACTGTGTGTCCCAAGAATTCCAGCTCTTCACATCCAATACAACATTTGGTCGGTCTAGCCGTCAAGTTTGCCTCCCTGAGTCTATCCAACAACATATTCAGAGAGTTAATGTGTTCCTCAAATGTTTCTGTAGCAATGAGAATATCATCCATGAAATTCGTGATACATGGATTATTCAGGGGATCCAACAATTTTCGCATCATCCTAGAAAACACACTCGGAGCCTTTTTCAACCCAAACGGCAGAATGTTGAATTCATAATGCCCTTCCGAGGTGCTAAAGGCTAAATACGGTTGAACCTCAGGTTTTACGAGAATCTGATAATAGCGTTTACTCAGATCCACCTTAGAGAAATATTTGGCTTTGTTCAGCCTAGCAAACAGCTGATTTGTATCAGGTAATGGATCCACCTGACCTTCTGTGACAGCATTCAGTTTCCTGTAATCTATACACAGTCTGTGTTCGCCAGAGGGTTTCCACAACAGAACCACACTAGAACTATACGAAGATTCACTGTGTGAAATAATTCCTTCTTTCAATAAATAATCTATCTCCTCCTTTAAAGCTTTTTCCTTAGCGAAGGGAATAGAATAGGCTCTCATACAGATTGGTGTTGGGTCTATAAGTTTCATATCATATTCCAACAAATTTGTATGCCCCGGTTTGTCCGTTAACACATCTGTATGATCATCCAGAACCTTTTGAACTCTCTCCCTCTGATTTTTCGTTAAGTGTTTACTGATTTTTACCTGTGCGGCAGTCTCACAGGGATGTAGGGGATATTCATGAGAGATGAGTGGTTCGTTTTTCATTCCCGTTGCGATAGACCAGGTTAGTAAGTGTGTCTCGTCCTGATTTTCTCTTTCCAGATATGTCTTCAGGAGATTCACATGATAGATTTTCTCTTTCCCCTTCTTTTCTATATTATAATTTGTTCTAGACACCTTCTCTAGAACTATATATGGACCTTGCCATCCGATTTGCAACTTGTTACTACTACCGGGTAATAGAAGGAGCACCTTCTCTCCCACGGCTAAGTCTCTATCCTTCGCTTTCTTATTATAATAGGCAGCATGTTTTTTTCTGGCTTCTCTCAAATTATCATTATCAAGTTTCCAGCCAGTTTTAAGACGAGTGGTCAGCTCGTTCACATATTGATATGATAAGGTAATATTTTCTTCTGCCTTATCATCAGTCCACGTCCTTTACAAGGCTTCCAATGGACCTTTTATTGGCCACCCGAATAACAGGGCTGCCGGTGCCATACCGGTTGAACTATGGAGTACCTCCCGATAAGCAAACAGGGCGGCATGAAGGTACTGGTCCCATGTATCTGGTTTTTCATGTGCCACCTTTCTCAGGATCGAAATGAGTGTCCCGTTAAATCTTTCTACTTGGCCATTTCCTTGTGGATGGTACGGGCTACAATGAAAGTGTTTGGCTTGAAAGATCCTGAAAACTTCTTCCGTTAGTTTCCCCTTGAACTGTGAGCCATTATCAGTCAAGATTTGGTTGGGAAAGCCTAACCTTGTGAAGATTGTGAGTAATGCCTCTGCCACATGCTTCGAATCGATTGACGACAGGGTTACCGCCTCTCCCCACATCGAACAAGTGTCCACCAGAGTCAGAATGTAACTGTTCCTTCTCTTGGTCCGAGTGAGAGGTCCCACAATGTCCACTGCAACTCTCTCAAAATGTGTTCCCACTATGGGCATTTCCCCTAGAGTTGCTTGAGCAGTCCAATGCTTTGGAGCTACCCGTTGGCATTCTGGACAGGATTTTATATATCTCTTTATATCTTCAGTTATCCCTGGCCAGAAATAGTGACAAGCTATACGCTGTCCTGGTGCACTGATCCCCATATGACCATTGAAGGGAATCGCATGCCCCAGTTCCAACACTTTCTTCCTATATGAAGTGGGAAGAACCAGCTGTCCGTGACCATTGGATCCAGTTCCGGCCTTCCCATATATCAGTTTATTCTTCATATAGAAGTCTCCCTTGCCTGGAGGTGTATGACATTTGGGCAATTTCTTAAAACAAGGCTTCAGGGTGTTATCCTCAGCCTGCGCCTTCCTCATCTCCTCTGGATGAGTATTTATAGGATTATCCTCCTCCTTTTTGGACTGTGATCTGGTCTGCACTGTTGCCATGATCACAGGTCTCTTGGGATTCCCCAAGAAGACGTATCTACACCCCAATATCAAAGGGTAGATTGGTTCATTTATCACTGCTGCTTTGATGAGTCCTTCCACATATCGCGTTTTTACATTTATCCTGGCGATGGGAAGTGTCATGGTCGCTACGTCCTTGGTTGCAGCTTGGATCTCCACTGTTTCTGTGGTGTATTGATCTGCTTGCACCAGGTGAGAACTCACAACTGAATCAAAATCCAATCCAGCATCATACAAGCACCTTATGGTGACTCCATTACATATTACTTCTTCACACACTGGGGGGTGATAAGGTTCCTGCTGTTTAGTAGGGTTGGCCTTTACTCCCTTTCTCCCCGTTTTCATTGCAGCGAAGGAAGGTTTCCTTTTACACACTTCGGTGTTATGGTTGTCCATCTTACACCATCTACAATATAATCTACCTTTATGAAAAGGTTTTCTTTCCTCATATTTTCTGTCATTGAATTGTGGGTTTTTATTTCTATAATCATTGCGTGGCCTATCAAAATGTTGCTTACCTTTGTTTCCCTGATCTTTGTTGTCAAATCTGTTAGAGTTTTGTGGAGCCTTATAATTGTCTACCTGTTTCTTTTTTGTGCCAGCTACCTCTGCTTGGGCTGCCTGATACCTCTCAGCGACATTGAGTAACTCACCCAGCCTCTCTGCACCTTGTTCCATGAGAAACTTTCTCAAGTCTGGAGCCATGGACTCTCTCAATTGCTCAATAAGGATCATTTCTTTAAGATCTTAGGTTTTCCCCAGAGCAGTCCATTTCTCCAAGTAGGTCTTTAAACGTGCAGAGAACTGGTGGTAGGTCTCACCCGACAGTAGCTTGGCATTCCTAAATTTGTTTCTGTAAAATTCTCCATTCTTTTCATACCTTAGCAATAGAGCCTGCTTTAACATGTCATAATTGTCTTGGTCATCCCTGCTCATTTTGGCAAAAACTTCATAAGCTGTTCCCCTGAGACCCCGGGATAACTTTAGGCTCCACCTTTCTCTCTCTAACCCATACGTGGTAGCCAAAAGTTCAAACCTACCTAGAAAACTTTCTATGTCATCATCTTTCTCAACAAAATGGTCTAAATGAAACCAAATAGCTGAGGTTGAGGCTCCCTAACTAGCAGTGGCATCGGAGGTTAAGGGGCTGGCACCATTTTCAGGAGCATGGCCTTGTAATTCCAACTCTCTTAGTCGTAACTCGTGCTCCCTCTGCAATCTCCTATCTTCTGCTTCCCTTTCAGCAGCCAGTCTCTTTTCTTCTCTTTCTGCAGCTAATCTCTTTTCTTCTCTTTCTGCAGCTAATCTCTTTTCTTCTCTTTCTGTAGCTAATCTCTTTTCCTCTGCTTCTCTTTCAGCAGCCAGTCTCTTTTCTTCTCTTTCTGCAGCTAATCTCTTTTCCTCTGCTTCTCTTTCGGCCTTTTTTTCTTCTAATTGGAGCCTTTTTATCTCCGCCTCCCTATCCACCTCCAATGCCCTAGCCTCTTTGTCAGCCTCAATCTGCAACCTCTTAATTTCTTTTCAGCCTCTAACTTTCTTTCAGCTTCTAATTTCCTGTCTTCCCTATCTCGTTCAATAAATTTGTCACATTCTCAGGTTACATACTGGACCAGCTCTGGCCCATCCATGCCCATCTCTTTAGCAGTCTGCACAGCAGCAGATCGAAACTTTGCCAGATCAGCCATTCTGTACTATGCAAACCTTTAAAATTTCTAACTATGCAAATATCTAATTATGACTAACTATTTCTAATTATGACTAACAACAACCACAGGCAGTGATAGCTCAACCCCTATTTAAATTCCACCAAAGAATACTTTTAGTTTTATTTTACAGGTAATTAAAATTCCGAGACCTGAGACCCTAATATAACTGATAATATTATAAGAATTTAAAAATCCCGGAAGCGAGCTACCCAAATATATGTGGTGGGTACCATGAAAAATTTAAATCCCAGACGAGCGTCCCAATATATGTGGTGGATTTGATGTTAAGAAATGTTGTTATGTACTCTTAGTGTACTGAATGAGGTCAGCTGTGAAGGTCCCTGAATATAACAAATATTATGGTAAGTTTACAGGGTACCTTTCTGCTACCACCCCTATGATCTCATTCAGAATTATTCTTTGACTAGAATGTATGATGACTACGTTTGGTGTCTAGGGTTATGAATATGTAGTGTAGTGTTGCATTAACCAACTAAACATATAAACAATTATTTTATTATCCAACACAACACAACAGTACTACGACAATCACATACAAACTACACTTTAAAAGACAATCTTTAGTAAGTCAGTGGTTGAATTTTGGGTAAAAGTTAAATTTTTACAATTTATTGTCCTGCTTCTAGTTTGTTTTGAATCAGGACTGACAATCAAAAGTGAAATCAAAAGAATTATTTTCATCAATTAAATAACACCATGGATCTTCTGTCCATAATACAAATGTTATTATATTATAAGTGTGTAGATGTCGTTTTCTAACTTAAGTTAATACTGGTATATCATGGTAGGTTGTTGGTTAACATCACGCACTATTGTTTGTTTTCTTTTCATTTGACACTGGTGGAATTTTTTATTAATATTCACAGTCTTTATTTTAAACTAGAGGTTGAGCTTCCTGGTGCCGAACAGGCACTTATCTTCGAAGGATAACACTGGTAGATCTGTTCATAGGCTCGCTGGACAATCTGTTTCCCTTCTTGAAAGGCAATGGCATCCAGTGTTACCGTAATTTGTTCAGGTTTCATTGTAGGTTTCGGTTAGCATTTTGACTTCGGTAACAAATATATTTTTGAGGCTAAGTTCCTGCTTTAGGCTTGTTTATCATTGAAATACATTGCTCTGGTCATGTGATGACTATTCTTAGTGTAGAGTGAGATCGTGCTAAGATGTAAACAACGAATGCATGGGCTAATAGTGATAATATTCAATAGAGTAATTTCACTTGACAAAAGTCCGCTAAGTTGAGAGTCCACAGGTTACATTTATTAACGGCATACAAGTTCAGTTAAAACAGTTCATGATCAATCAAGCAAATACATCCTACAAAATGTCTCCTGAGTTTACCTCATTGTAGTCGTCCTACCGTCAGATTATTTACACGTGATTCCATAATCCGGTAACGAATAATTTGACTTAGGCGATCAATATTAATTCTGGATACTTATTCATAACAACTTGCTCCCGATACATTCTATCCAATCGAAGTATATTCCACTTCAGTAACTGAGACGTAAATCGTATCCAATAATAATAGGCAGCCCCTAGTGCCATATAATAATTTCCTTTATATAATTATCATCATCATGGGAGACTTCCAACAAAACGCGTCCGTCAAGGACCACGGTCACTACAAAAGGGGGTCCAATTACAAGGTCATCAGGCCGTATCTTAACAACGTGGCACGTCATTCTCAAACTAGGCAACCTATACCCTTTTGCGTTCAAAACCAAGAATCCGCGAAAACATAATATAAATTAATAGCGTCTTACAAACCAAAATGCGCAACTTTAAATATAGAGCTCACTAACCTAATGGCTACAATCCCAAATCCTCTCGTAACAGCTCCCTGGTCGACGGGGCCCCCTGGTCGACGGGGCCCCCTGGTCGACGGGGTTTAAAAAAATCTATCTCATAGATTTTATTTTTTTGATAATTATTTTGAAGAAAAAGTAAAAATTTACGGGATTATGGACCCACGTATCACGTAATATCGTCCAAATGTGTAGTCAACTTGAGTTCATGTCAACAACCATACAAAATATGTCAAGTTAAGAAATAAAGGTGTCAAATGTCAGAGTGTCGACTAACAGCTAAATAATTATCTCTAACTAAAATAGTATCCTATGATTGTGACATATCCTTCCATATTAATGAATATTATAATCTAAACTAATAAACTATAAGATTAACTAAATGTAGTGTGTGAAAGGTATTATAGAACGTAAGTATAGCTTCATAGCTAAAGAAAGTAATTAATTACAAGAAAAAAAAAATAAGGAAAGTTAAGAATGTATGAAAAGAAAGTAATAGTAAGTTAATCGAATAGAGTAACATCTGTGTGCGTAAAGAAAGAATAAGTAAGTAGATGTAATTAAATTAATCTATCATTATTAACGTGTAATATCTATCATTATATATATTATTAATAATATACAAACGTAAGTTCATCAATGCACACAACAAACCATAGATAACCTAAAATTGCAATATTATCTAAGTGTGTGATACTGTACGTATAAATGTTTCTGATCAGTTTATTTCACTATTATAAGTCTTTGAAATCAATAATGTCTATTACAAGGATCACGCTGTCCTTATTTTGAAATTTTCCATGAACCATAATCCAAGTAGTCCTACGTGATCCTTATTTCCGATGAACGTAGTTGCAAATACCTCTGTAAATCGTTTCGATATTATTTTCATCTTGAAATTTGAATGAACAATGTTCTCGAATTGTACTTTTAATCCAATAATGTTTTAAGTCGCTTGTGTTATGTCAGGACACTAACTAAAGTCCGTGAATATTCCAGAAAAATCGCAAATGTAAAGTGATTATTTGTAACGAAATGTCAACATTGTAGAACATCTGAAGAATTTTATTCTTTGATACATCATTTGACCTAAAAAACTGTCAATTCTTTGACTTCGAAAGTGTTTAAAGAAATCATTTTCGTATATGACCGACTCGAAGTGTTTGTTCATTATCCGTTGTGACATTGTAGTCTCTTGAATATAATTCAGTAAGTTCCCGTTTCTCTTGAGTTCATTGAATTATTCTTTTGCATCATTTGGTGACACTGGATTGCGTGATAACGTATCAGCAACGACGTTCTCATGGCCTGGGATGGCTTCAATCGTAAAATTGTAGGGCTGTAATAATATGGAATATCGCGCCAGCTTGGCGTTCTTATGGTTAGCTTTTTTTAGTGAAGCTACAGCTTTCGCGTCTGTCTGAAATACAAATGGAGATCCCAGTAAAAATTTCTCCAACTTTTGTATGGCCCAGATGACGCCTAGGAGTTCTTTATCTATAACTGCATATTGACGTTCGGCCTCGGTAAGTTTTCTCGATATATAGAGAATTGGGTGGAGTACGCCGTCATGTTCTTGTAACAGAGTACCTCCCAATCCGTAGTTGCTCGCATCTGTACGGAGTATAAACATTTTTTTTAATATCTGGCAACCTTAGAATAGGTGGCCTTGAGAAAAACGATAAAATTTTATTAAAAGTCGTGTCGCAGTTAGTTGTCCACTTTATTTTTGTTGGCATATCTTTCTTCAATAACGAAGACAAGACAGCCGTAAGAGATGACAAGTTGGGAATAAACCTACTATAATACTGGACAAGACCCAGTAAGCTCCTAATTTGTTTTTTTTGTTTGTGGAACTGAAAGTTTTAAAATCTTCGAAACATTTTCAGGAATAGTTTGTATCTGTCCAGCCCCTATGATATGTCCTAGAAATGTTATTTCATGACACCCTATTTGCATTTTAGTTGGTCTGGCAGTTAAGTTATTAGTTCTTAAAATATCTAATAATGAACTTAAACCCATGAAATGTTCATCAAAAGACGAACTGAAGAGACAAATATCATCGATATATGTGATGATGTCTGATCTGCAAGCTAAAATTGTTCGCATCATGCAAATGAACGTGGCAGGAGCGTTCATTAGCCCAAAAGGCATGACATTCCACTGGTATAGACCTTGTGGAATCGAAAATGCAGTGTAGTATTTTGCTTGCTCAGTCAAGGGAATCTGCCAATATCCCTTAGTTAAGTCAATTTTCGTGAAATATTTTGCTGATGAAAGACGAGTAAGCAGCTCGTCAATAAGCGGATGAGGTTCGCTGTCTGGTATAGTTTGAGCGTTAAGTTTCCTATAGTCTATACATAGTCGTATATTATTATCTTTTTTCATCACAATAACTAGAGGTGAAGCGAATGGAGAGTTACTATGTTTGATAATTCCTAATTCTAACATCTGTTTAAGTTCTTGAGATGTTTTCTCTTGAAAATGAATAGGTACTGAATAAGGACGGAGTCTTATTGGTGTACTGTCCTTAAGTATAATGTCATGAGAGATTATTGAAGTCCGACCTGGTATATCTGTCAGAACATCAGAGTAAGTCTCTAAAAGTTTAGTAATAGATTCATTTTCCTGTGAAGTAAGTGAAGATGAAATATTAACATCCCTCCAAGATTCGGAAGATTGTAATTCCGGAACAGGAAAAGAAATTTTAACCTTATGGAAAGATGATTCCTATTCCTGAATCACAGAAAGACTAGAATATTGATAAGAATCAATTGATTTATCGTCTAGGTCGTGGAAAATAGACTGTAGATGCAATGGACGAGTAAAGAACTCTTTAGTTATATGAATAGAAATATCACCACATGATGAGAGATAGTTATGAGATATATCGTAATGTGATATATCATGTGTAAGAATGCCAGTGTTGGAATGAACCATCAATGTGTCACGAGTATTACCCTGAAAAGTAAACAATGTATTACTGATAAGAAGTAGAAAATAATCATCATCATTCTACGAAGAGAATGTGAGTGAGTATACCTAGATAAGTTGCTACTTATCTGAGTGTATGTGAACATAAATGATACCATCAACCCTGTGAACATAAGCCACAAATATAAATAAAGAAATTTGCATAAAGTAATAGTTTCAGCGAATATGTTTCTATATTCGGGTACATCATAAGATGTAGTCATACCAATGTCACCTTGAGTGCTAGTTGATTGGTATGTATGATCAAGATCATGCATTGTATTAATATCAACATCAGTATAACTGTTATCTTCATTCTGAGAAATGACCTCATCATCCTCAACAATGGTGCATAAAGCAAAATTGAAAACTGCAATGCCACATGCCTTTAACTTGTTGGCACGTACTTGAGCCATAGCAATGACATTGTCAGTATTGCAGTGAAGTTGCAAATATTTCCTTTCCCATACTAATATCTCCTCAAGGGTACAGTCTTTGCTGCCATGTATACGTCCGACTGTCAAATCAGCAACAGGACTCTGAAGCAGACATACTTTTACTCTCCCTGAAAAAAATGGTGTATGAACATCTATAATTGCCGTGGGATAATACTCAATCGTCCCACCGAAAGTAATGCAGCGTACAAACTCTTTAGTAACATGACGAGGATGTACTAAGGATTGACGGATACCAATGGTGGTAGACTCGGAATCCCTTAAAACAGAAATAATGTGTCCTTCAAATATTCCCTTATTAAAAATCAATGTCCCTGTACCATCGTTCCCTGTGAGACAAATAGCAGGATTAGGCTGTGTAACTTGTAAAGGCGTTTGGACTGGATTCTGAAAAATAGCATGGCATTGTGGACAAGTATTTGCCACATTATGAGTAACAACATAACATGCAGATGATGAATGTGTTGGAATATCATTATTGTTATCGCATGGCGATGCATTAGTGGTCAATGCTGCCCCTGTATTATGTGTAAACCTATGATGATTTCTTGAGGTGGAGCGTTGTCTGTCTTGCACACCTGAATAGTTATTGTTACTGCCTGTACTGTTATAACTTTTATGTCTTGGTTTAAAATTGTCATTCTTCTTATGCCAAGTGTTACCATTATTATTATCCTTGTCAGTAGCAAATTTATTCCAATCTGATTTTTGTTGAAAACTATCTTTATGTTTAAACTGAGGTACCTGATTTCTAAACTGCTGTCTACCTCGGTTAAAATTATTATAGTTGTCATAATGATTTTGCTCCTGATTATAACTATCGTTATATCTTCTGCCATAATTGTTTCTATTTAGGCTGTGTGTTCTTTGTTTGTTATACCCATGGTATGACATGTTAGATGCTACAGGTAATGGTTCTCTGAGATGTGAATTACCTAAACTGACGTTAGGATGTTCGGTGCAGTAATTTATTGCTAACTCCTCAAGATCCGCAATGGTAGGAGGTTTGCGTTCTTGCAAGAAAGAAAAAAATTGTGGACTAACAGAAGATAATACTTTATCCCTGAGTAGTAAATCCACTAGTTTGTCATAAGATTTATTCACCCCAGCTAGTTCTACCCATCTATTAAAAGTGTTGCGTATGTTCGCAATACAGCCTGGGAAATCTTTATTAGAATCTGGTTGAAGAGTTTTAAATCGCAATCTACAACCTTCCTGGTCTAAATGGAAACGTCTTAATAGCAACGCCTTTATGGCATCATAGTCACAAGCTAAAGTAGGGTCAACATTTTTAGTAGCATTCAAAGGTTCACCATCCAAAAATTCTCGAAGTTTAAGTGCCCAAGCAGATTTATCTAAGTTATTTGTCTGACAAACTTGTTCAAACCGTGTGAGATATGTTCCCAGGTCATCAAAATTAAGTTTAAAGTGTGGCAATTTAAAGTTATAATAGGTCTTGCGTTGGTTAGATGACGACATTTCATTTGAATTCACACTATGGCTAGCAGTAGCGCATTGTGCATTAAATTTGGCTGTTTCCAATTGAATTAGTGCCAATTCTTTTTCTTGTTGCCTTTTATTTTCTTCTTCAATTCGTAATATTTCATCTCTTGCCAATTTTCTATCTTCCTCTTGCTTGGCAATCTCTTTTTGTTTTTCCAACTTGGCTTCGCGTTCTTCTTCCTCCCTTTTCAATGCCACTCTTCTATCTCCTTCTTCCTTTTTTCAATGCAACTCTTCTATCTTCTTCTTCCCGTTTTCTATCTGCTTCGTTTTGTTCAGCAATAGCTAGTTGCTCTTCAGAGTAAAGACGAAGTTCTGATCCTTTATATCCAAAATCTTTTCCAAGTTTGACGAAATGCTCTAAAGTAAGCATTGTGAAGTTAATAATCTATGTAGTTACTCCACAATATGTTTTAATCAACGATATAATGTATTAAGTTATTCACCTATGTACCCAGTAGCCAATGTATTACAATGCTTAGTAAAGTGTACTAAGTAATCTCTAATTTGTCTGTTATATTCAAGACAAAATATATTTTTAAAGTTATATCTCAATATATAACATCATCATGCCCTAGTCATCAAGGACAAATAATAGTGGGTTGGACTACTACTGCAAAAGTTAGCAGTCATTCCATCAAGTCCTTTTTTTAATTTAAATTTAACCAAATTACTTCAAATATTATTATATTCTTATTCTTCTATAATAAAATTAAGTTATTATTATCCTAACATCAATAATTAATTAATATATATCACAGAAACAATTAACTAAAGTTTCACAAACATTAGCACATCACAATTGACGAATGCAGCCATAAAAAATGATTTCACGAACTAAATCAAGAACGGAAGTGGTATGAGAATTAAACCAAAATCTAGGTCAAAGTACCAACAACAAAAATACGAACACAGAAAATAATGACGTCACAGGACTCTATAACTGACGAATATGTACAATTATCACATAATTGAAAGTAAGATTGAGAAAAACATGAAAGATTACAAACAGTAGACGAAAATGAATATACATGAAACTTATTATACAGAAGAATTACACCAGATTTCACAGAACTATACACCTAACACGTAATATCGAATTTTTGCAACAACGAGCATAACGTTCCTCAAATTATGTTAGAGGGTATCCCGTAGCAAATTGTAAAAATTCAATGATCCCTAATGAGAACGATCAGAATTGTTTGTTGTCTGCCAAGGCGACATATCAATCAATCCTGATTGCCGCCAACCAATTGCCCGCTTAACATTACAAACATATTAATATGACATAAATACATGTAACATGCGTGAATTAAATATGCCAACGAAGGAAAGTGGACCACAGTTTGCTATCATTGCACAAACGGGTACTTAGCTTTACAAGTTTGATAGTTTCCTCCGGACAGTGTTAGCATGCGCCAACGGCGAAGATAGGTCTTTCTTGAAGCTGATATTGAACGTTTGAAAGTATTGGCTCTGTTCAGAATGTAGTAGTGTTTTCTAATATGTCGTTAGCCATTCTTTGAGAAGATCTTGACTTTTGCCGTTCCTCTTGCACATAAATCGATGACGTGCTTGCCCTTGGGTCGTTATGCGTAGTGCGTCACAGTTTGTAGGTCACGTGAGGGATTCACAATTATAAACATTTCGTGGCAATATGAGAAATAACTGTCCTTTTTAAAATCCACTCGGTATCGTTTTAGCCTCAATAAGAAAAAAATTTTCCGATCCCCGCGATGGCCGCCACTTTTGTTACCGTAGTTTGTTCAGGTTTCATTGTAGGTTTCGGTTAGCATTTTGACTTCGGTAACAAATATATTTTTGAGGCTAAGTTCCTGCTTTAGGCTTGTTTATCATTGAAATACATTGCTCTGGTCATGTGATGACTATTCTTAGTGTAGAGTGAGATCGTGCTAAGATGTAAACAACGAATGCATGGGCCAACAGTGATAATATTCAATAGAGCAATTTCACTTGACAAAAGTCCGCTAAGTTGAGAGTCAACAGGTTACATTTATTAACGGCATACAAGTTCAGTTAAAACAGTTCATGATCAATCAAGCAAATACATCCTACAAAACGTCTCCTGAGTTTACCTCATTGTAGTCGTCCTACTGTCAGATTATTTACAAGTGATTCCATAATCCGGTAACGAATAATTTGACTTAGGCGATCAATATGAATTCTGGATACTTATTCAAAACAACTTGCTCCCGATACATTCTATCCAATCGAAGTATATTCCACTTCAGTAACTGAGACGTAAATCGTATCCAATAATAATAGGCAGCCCCTAGTGCCATATAATAATTTCCTTTATATAATTATCATCATCATGGGAGACTTCTAACAAAACGCGTCCGTCAAGGACCACGGTCACTACAAAAGGGGGTCCAATTACAAGGTCATCAGGCCGTATCTTAACAACGTGGCACGTCATTCTCAAACTAGGCAACCTATACCCTTTTGCGTTCAAAACCAAGAATCCGCGAAAACATAATATAAATTAATAGCGTCTTACAAATCAAAATGCGCAGCTTTAAATATAGAGCTCACTACCCTAATGGCTACAATCCCAAATCCTCTCGTAACATCCAGCATGTGCCCGAAATATGCAAACAGTGTCAGGAATCGAACAGTTTCCACGAGCCTGGTACTACGTTAATGTCAGTACCAAAAAACCCTGAAATAAGAAGGTTATGCGTCCTTCTTTATAACAAGTATACAATAATATTCCACAATTAATTACAGGCACAGTACAAACAAACAAATAGGGTCAGCTCTTTATGACAACCTTTTTCACCATTATATTTTTAGGTGACAATGTATACCAGTATTCCTCTCCCCTAATGGTTACAACGCCTCTGCAATTCCAGCAGTAATCTTTTTCCATACCATAGGATAGGTGTTATGCTCCTTGATGACAATCATATATAATCTTGTAGTACTATACCTCTCTGATAGTCTATCATGTGATGGATCAATCTCTAGGCTTTGCCTAAGTCTGCCATGGACCCACTTACTTACAGTCGTATTGCAGTATCTCACATTCAAACTTTATTTTAAATAAAAGGTTAATAAAATCAATCTTACCACAAATTTCAATGAAATATACACAAGCGAACGATGACTGGCAAACAATTTATGGCACATTTTAGATCTGCCTTGTCCAGACTGCTTTCTATAGGTTTGAAAAGCACCAGCCTGCTCTCATCGCTCCTTGTTCATCAGAAAATTTTCTCAAAATGGCAACGAGCAGTCTACGTTTCCGATAATATATAATGTATGGGCCAATGGGACCATGAACTCATTTATTTTGAATTAAACTTTAAAAAAAAAACTCTCAAACTACTATGTTTACTACTGCAAATATATTTTTAATTTTAGGTCAACCAATCCTACCGCGCCTTCCTTTAAACTACTGCCAATCAAATTACAGGTACCTTTTAGTCCTTATTTCCCCAAAAGATTTTTTCAAAACATGCTATGAAAAAAAAAAGCAGGCATGATTTTTGTTTTCGTCAGTCCGTCTTACAATACATAGTATTTTTGCCAATATCTTGGTTATTTATTGTACTAGTGCGTAACTGACACCATATTATTGCTCAGGAAATCATAAGGCATCCGAATATATAATTTTTATGGCCCTATGTATTATGGTTCATAATTCCGTATTTTTTTTTCTATGTTAGTCGTTCAAATCTAGAAACTGCCACCTGTTCAATTCTTCTTACAACTATTTTCAAACTAAAAACGAGAATCGTCCGTAGTCCGTTAGAATTACCTCATTTTTTTTATAAGAGCTAAGGCTGTCTGCGTGACCAAATTGACGAACATTTTTTAGTTTTTGTATCGTAATTTGAAAATCGCCCAAGGCTATGTCGCTCGAGTTGGCTTTTTGAAATCAACGCGAGACGGCATACTCTAGGTTCTGTCTTTCCATTCCCTCCCCTCCTTTTCTTTTATTCTATCACTCTGTCGTCTTGAACTTGCAAAAGTGTTACATTTAATCTCAAGGACGAATTTGAAAAGACAGTACCCTTCATTCGGCTATTAGGCTTATCAAAACCCGCATACCGGCTGGCGTGGGGAAGAAGACGCTGGACTCAAATTTTATTTTCTATCTTATTTTTGACTTATGCACTATAATATTATTTAATTTAGCTATTGTATTTAGAATATCGTCACAGTTGATAGTGAACGCAGTGATTTAGAGGTAAGTAAAAACACAGATGCACCAACAAGGCGACAAGGATTTTGTAAGTGGTATAATGTCGATAAAGGATGGCGATTTATTACACCGGATGATGGAGGTGTTGATGTATTTGTACATCAGACTAAGATTTTCAGAAAGGGATTCCGTAGTCTGGCGAGAAATGAGTGAGTAGAATTTGACAGCAAACCATCTCTTCAGGGCATTGAAGCGGTCTTTGTATGCGGCATTATCGGCCATGAATGTAAGGGTAGCAGGAGGCGACCCATGGCACAGAGGAAGCCTAGAAAAATAAGATGCTACAATTGTGGAGACTTTTCAGACCACATGGCAGCCAAGTGCCCTCAGGGCCCGCTTCCGAAGCGATGTTTTCAGTGTAAGTCCCCATTGCATTTGATATCGGTTTGTCCCTCAAAGAGCGCCCTCACTAAACGTACCGAGACATCTAGGTTGCATTCAGAGTGCAGGCCAAGAGATGGCCGTGACAACTGTTACCATAAGGGCGCCAAGAAAAGCGGTCACCGTTCAGAAGAGGAAACTCATCTGACACAGATAGGAGGGAATACACGCCGACGCTCCGGAGAGGACAACAATCAAAATCAGATTGGGGGGAATGCACGCCAACATCGACGGAAAACAAATGTAAAACACGTTGGAAGCAATCCCCCGCCAAAGCCGACCACTGCAGGCACTAACTCGCTGAAATCTCAACCAAGTAGCGACGCTGTACGAGTGGACAATTCTCCCAGACCACGACAAGCAAAAAGACATAAACTAGTAACGGACAATGGAGCAGAGTAGGTTTGTGGGGACCACAAAAAATTTAGGGGCGGAACAAGTGACGGTGTGGCCAGAAAGGTGTAATTTTAGACTGAGTAATTAGTGCTCGATCTAGTCTACGGTGTAAATTTGTGCTCATGTTGGCATCGTGACCCGGTAATGGGCAATTTAAACGAAACACACCTTTTTCCATTCGTGAAGAAGGTAAACGTGTGAGACGCAGAAGATCTAATGGGAGACAGTCCTTAGTTTTAGACATCTCGGCGCTGTCTGACACCAGAGGGAAACAACTTTTTGAGCACGAAACCGTAAGAAGTGTGAGTAGGGCAACGGATATCGTGGGATGTAACAGCCCATTAGTGGGCGGACCTTGAGTTGTGTCGATTAGGAAGATAATCTTTACTAAGAAGTGATCTCATGTCATTCAAACTGAGCATAGGACTCCTGATTTGCTCCCTAGAGGGATGGGTGGAGCTTTCCCTGACATTCTGACGTGGCTATCATGTGGTACAAAGGTGGAGATGTAGATTTAAACTAAAAGAGTTGAAGGTTTCGGTCGAAGCTGAGAAGTAGCCAGATCGTCTTCTTGTGCAAAGCGCGCCCTCGTACGATAACCAAGTGAGGTTTGGGCTTTTGCATAGTTGCGTCTGTGCTAAGAGAACTAACGACAAAGAGGTATGCTTGCATATCAGTGCATTTTTATAATACTTTAGATTTAGTAATATTAGACGTTTCAGGTTTAGGATTTATTGCTTTTTAGCGTTTGTCTGTCTATAGTTTGATAGAAGCTGATTGGCGATTTATGTGTTTTTAAGTGTAATTTCACGTATATCTCGTCGCTATTTCAACCGTGAGACTGTGTGTTAGATGTGTAAAGTATTAAGTGCATTTATAAGAGGAATTCTAGTGTCGCACTGCGCTGTATACAAGTGTGTACTTACTACCATTATTATTATTTGTGTAGTGTTAAGTAATAGTTATATTGCATTCTTGAGAGCCGTAAATGTGGTTAATTTTACATCAGTGATTATTGTGAGAGGAATATTATCGTACCCTCTAGCTCCATGAGTAGCCTATGCCTATTACATTTAGCATAGAGCTGTAAGAATAGAGTATATATATATATATAGCATTCTTAAGTTCAACACCAAGACAATCCCAAGAAGCAATAAATAATTTGTGTCATCTCTCGGTTAAAATTGGTCTCCAAATAAATGCCTCTAAAACTAAAGCTATGAACTTTTCTAACGAGACCTTTGATATCATCTTGAATGGGGAAAAACTACAGAAAGTTGAAAGTTTCAATTATTTAGGCAGTAAAATGACTCAGGATGGTGACACAACAAGAGAAATCCATACTAGAATTGCTTTGGCAGCTAGCGCCTTCAATAGATTATCTAACATTTGGAAATTACGATCATTGAATATACATACCAAGCTTCGTCTGTTTAATTCAAATGTTATCTCAGTGTTAACATACGGCTGTGAGAGTTGGAAAATAACAAAATCATTGGAGAACAAGCTGAATACATTCGAGAACAAATGTCTTAGAAAACTCATGAACATCAGTTGGAAAGAATTCAAGACTAATCGACAAATAATAATATATATATATATATACATACATATATATATATATATATATATATATATATATACATATATACATATATATATACATATATACATATATATATATATATACACATACATATATATATATATACATATATATATATATATACATATATATATATATATATATATATAGATATATATATATATACCTATATATATATATATATATATATATATATATATATATATATAGATATATATGTATATAGATATATACATAGATAAATATATATATAAATATATAAATATATAAATATATAAATATAAATATAAATATATATATAAATATAAATATATAAATATATATATATATATATATATATATATATATATATATATTTATATATTTATATATATATTTATATTTATATTTATATTTATATTTATATTTATATTTATATTTATATTTATATTTATATATATATATTTTTATATATATATATTTATATATTTATATATTTATATATTTATATATATTTATATATATATTTATATATTTATATATTTATATTTATATTTATATTTATATTTATATATTTATATATTTATATTTATTTATTTATTTATTTATTTATTTATATTTATTTATATATATTTTTATATATATTTATATATATTTATATTTATATATATTTATTTATATTCATATATTTATATATTTATATCTGCTTGTTCTTTAGAGCAGCTAGGCCTCTAAGATACTGATCAAATGTGGTCATTTAGACCAGTGAGTTGTGTATAATATTTCATCATAGACAGAAGTGCTTCATTTAAGTTTTCTCTCGCGTGATGATGTAGCTAGTATTTAGTATGAGTATGAAGGCATTATTGTTGACTGAGATATGTTTATTGTATGATTACACATATACGCAGACCTGCATGAACACACACACACACATAGTCATATAAGTGCATGTACTTGCATATTTTCACACATATGTATGTATTATTACGTAGATGATATTTGTCCATTAGTACGATTCTAGTTATTTTGTTTCATTTTATTTCAGAGAGCCTAGTGGTCAGTGCTGGGTTGTTATATGGTGTTACGTAGTAAATACCTAAATAGCTTGGTTATATGGTGTTGTATAGGAATTACCCACAAAGTAAACTTGTGGACAACATTGTTTTCTGTATGATGCATATGCTACCTGATAGGGTTTCATTAATAAAAGTGGGACCCCTGTCATCAAGAGAGTTTTTCTGTGACTGCGAAACGTGTGTGAAAGTAGGCCAGATAGAGTGACGACAACATTACACACGAATTCTCATTCTTCTTCACACATCGTCTTCGCACTGTCACAATAAGAGCCAGTCGATAAGATTTACCATTATTATCAGTTTTACATATTGTAACATTTGTCTTAGGAACCAGATGCTTGACAATACAGGAACTACTTTTCTCCTTTTGCAACTGTGAACGTCCCGAAAACGTCTTGCTTCAGTAACTATTTGCAATGACAGGATTCATCCAGGAAAATTAAACCACCAAATTAGGCGTCCACCTTGTAATTATTATTCGATATAAAGGCTGGACTGGGGCCATATTTGGGCAACCCACCTGACAGTATAGGTTCAGACTATTGTAATCTTTCAAGGGATACCACCTTCCGATTAGGTAAGCAAGAGTGTTTGTGGCCACATAGGACAGAGTGAGAAATAGAGAAAGTGAATAGTTTCCTTTGTTACAATCATTGTACTAACTTCTTTTTTTTTATTTCGCTAAACTGAGTAGAAATTTAGTGGGAAACGTGTTCTTCAAAGTCTATTATGTAACGTAGTGTTTATCTTTGACCTTTGGGTTATTAACTTCATTTGGCATCCTTTCTCAACAAGGGGAGGGCACTTATTCGGTTATTTTCATATATCTGTAAACTTGATTTATTTGATTTCTCTATATGTTTGATGTTGTAAAATGTTTAATGATAATAAACAACAAAAAGGAACTTACATGTGTGTGTTGGTCAGACCCATACCCAATTAACCATAGTTTTTCACGTTGTGTGTGTCTTGTTGTCATATAATTGTGCGTGGATGTGTCTAGTTAAACTTATCTTTATAGAGATAAGGGGTTGGAAGAGTGTCTTACACTACAATATAGTCGTATAGATAGGCTGGACTAGAGAAACTATTCAGTCCAGAGACAACTTTTTCTCCTTTACTATTCACTCGTGAAATCTATTTCTACACCTTTATTCTCACCTATTTACCACTATCACCTCTGCTCAGACGGGACCATAAATATTTTCTAACGTATCTAAAAATATACGACAGTGTTTCACAAACATTTTTGGGTCACCGCCCCCTTGGCTCCCAGGGCATGTCCCCGGTGCCCCCTGCATTTCCACACAGTACATAAAAAATGTAAAGAGTGAAAAATAAGAGCAACTGTTAATACAGTAACAACTAATTGCTCAATTTATCACATTCTAATATAAAGCTACAGATACGCTTATTTATTAACTTAATTTAAAAAAAAGAACGTAATTACTTAATGCAGTAAAACAAATAGCAGTATGCGAAAGTAAATTAGTAACAAACTTATTTCATTTTTAACTTCGAGATGGATGTGTCTGGTGTAGTGATATCAGCTTCTCAACATCAGGCTGAAAGTTACTTAAAAGAAGTCTCAGATCCCCACGTACAGTAATCTGCAGTCTGTTTCTCTGCTTTGAAAGAAGTTGGACAACCGCGCTGAAACCACGCTCTACTAAATACGATGTTGGAAAGGCAATACAGAAAATCTTAACCTTTCCCCACACTGCAGGATAGCGTTCAGAGATTTCTTTCTGCAACCAAAAGTCTTGATATGATTTCTTGAACATTGGCTTAAGCTCAACGTCATTTTGTAGCGATATCATTCCACCATTCCTAGTTCCTCACGGCACGTGTCCAGGAATGGATTTATTATCCAGTCTGGAATCGTAATCAAAAGAAGATCATGAAACCTCTGAGACATGTCTTTATGCACCATATCTAGGTGTGCACAATATACTTGAAGATTATCCTCTGGTATTTTGTGTTCCTCTTCCAACTCTAAGAGGCTGGAAAATTCGATTAACTCGCGACGGCCAGTATTACGTTTGAATAGCGTTAATTTGGCCATAAACGTGGAGACGACAGATTTGACTTTTAAAAGATTAATATCATTTCCTTGCAGTTGTAGATTTATTTCGTTAAACTTTGTGAATAAATCTGACAAATATGCAATGTTATGCCTGATATTCTATAGTTCTGTACTGTGCGAAGCATGCGAGTCTTTGAAGAATTCTACCACAGTTTCAAAAAGAGCATAAAAGCGTCTCATACAATTTCCTTTTGACAGCCACCTGACTTCTGTGTGCATCAGCAAACGTTCAAACTGTTCATCATTCTCAGTACAAAGCTCTCGAAATAGTCGAGAATTGAGAGCATGGGACTTAATTTTGTTAATCGCTGTGATACCAGTATTTAATGATTTGTGAAGCCGATCACTTAGATTTTTTGCGACAAGATGTTGTCTGTGAATTACACAGTGTATTGTAAATATACCAGGTACAGCTTCTTTTACGAAAGCGATAAACCCACGGTAACAACCTATCATTGATAGTGCCCCATTTGTTTCACAAGCAAGAATGTTAGTAAGAGGAATGTCCTTCTCCTTGAAAAATTTCTCTACTACACGAAATATTGACTCTCCTTTTGTATCAGTTACTAGTTGCTTAGCAAATAACAAAACTCTTGAACCAAGCTTTGATCTTTTACAAAGCGAACATAGGCAAGAAGCAAAGATTTGTTTCCCGGCAAAGTTGACTCATCCAACTGCAAATTATGTTGTCCCTATTTTAACAGAG
>JAMPIV010006628.1:0-38250 GCA_024509875.1 Oreohelix idahoensis
CTATTTCATGCTACCGCCCACCTATTCTGTCGTTTTTTATTTTAACAGCTCTTATTTTCTCTCAGATTCTGTCAATCTTGCTATAGTCAGTTTTTTAGACAACACCTCTTTGCAAGTGCAAAGCGGCTGGATGTCTAACGATCTTTTCATGTTGGCATTCAGGGAAATTAAAAGGGCCCTGGTATCTCTGATGTGTGGAGGAAAACAAGGAACTCTTTGCTCCTCGACTCGGTAATCACATTTACTTAGTCCATGCACTTTTACATTTACTAGCGCCTTTGGCTCATGCCATTGCCTTCCATTTTTTTAGCAACCTTGATTTACCCACTTACGCCCCATCATCGTGGAGTATTTTTACGCCAACACCCAGTAGAAGCCAGCGATTTTTCCAGTCGTCATTATTTTTAGCAGAGGTGCCTACGCCTCGCATTGTTCCTGGATAACCTGAATTTCTTGCTCAGAATCAGATCACTTATTACAACAAGCATGTCGAAAAGGGCGGCTAGTGTGAGGTTGTCAGTGGGACTAACAATCCATCGTGTAAAACAAAGTCAAAAACTGAAAACACTGTACTATAGTCAGTTTATAAATGACCGAAACGCTACAAGCACGAAACGTTCGGGATTTTACTTTATCAGCCCGGTCATAAACAGGAAACAAGAACGGAAAATAAAAATAAATAACACTCAATACAAATAGGACTCAACAAAAGCAGCAGTAGCACGATTTAAGTAATCATCACCACCATCAAGTGCCATCTTCACATCGACGGTCGCCTGCATAGATCTCCAACTTCTTCTGTCTGATGGTGCACACTGATAGATTCTTTCTTGTCCATCTCTTGATGTTATCTTCCCACTTATAGCGCTGTTTTCATCTTGCACATTTACCTTAAACTCTGGCTTCTGTTAACGACTTTAGTAAGGTGTTATGTCTTTTTACGTGGTCAAAATATATTATCTGTCTAATTTTGATCTTCATTAATTATCTATTCATACCTAGGTTTTCTCATCATTATCATCAGTTGCCATCTCCACAACGAAGGTTGGCTGTAATGGATCTCCAACATCTTCTGTCTCTTGTCTTGGTGGTGCACTCTGATAGACTCTTTCCTGTCCATCTCTTGATGTTATCTTCCCACTTATAGCGCTGTCTTCCCCTTTTCTAGGACCTCTTTATTTGTTTTCTTCTCTTTCCATGAAACGTGCCCCATTGTTCTTTATATCCACATTTCAAGGGCCTTAATCCTTTCTTCTAAGTGTTTGTTCACTGTCCATGTTTCTACACCGTACAGTAGTAAAGAATATGTATAGCATTTGATGATTCTCAGTATGAATTTATGTTGTTGAGATGTCAGTATTTGTCTCATGTTGTTGAGATATCAGTATTTGTCTCATGGTGTTGAGATATCAGTATTTGTCTCATGTTGTTGAGATATCAGTATTTGTCTCATGTTGTTGAGATATCAGTATTTATCTCATGGTGTTGAGATATCAGTATTTGTCTCATGTTGTTGAGATATCAGTATTTGTCTCATGTTGTTGAGATATCAGTATTTGTCTCATGTTGTTGAGATATCAGTATTTGTCTCATGGTGTTGAGATGTCAGTATTTGTCTCATGTTGTTGAGGTATCAGTATTTGTCTCATGTTGTTGAGATATCAGTATTTGTCTCATGGTGTTGAGATGTCAGTATTTGTCTCATGGTGTTGAGATTTCAGTATTTGTCTCATGTTGTTGAGTGTTGCTTTGGCCATTCCTATTCTCTTCTTGTGGATGTAATACCAGTACTCAAATACTGATGAGAGTAGCTGTAAAATAAAAAATAAAAAGCAATAAAATATTAAACATGATCTTGGATCATGCTAAACAAATTGCTCCAGATGTCACCACTGGAAAAGTCCATTCACTTTTTTACACATGCTTCCTGCACCGGTCACGTGAGTGGCGGACCTGTGTAAGGATCGAGAAAAAAGACTTTCAGCATCAACATTCTATAAAGTAACTAAGATTAGTTTCCAGAAATACAAAAACTGATTAACTATCTCACCTGTAGACTAACAATCGAGTTTAGTCCGTATTTTTCTGTGGTACAAACCAGTTTCTGCAACTGCCAACCTGTCACGTTACTCATACCGATATAACGAACTTTGCCGACACGAACCAGGTCATCAAGTGTACGTAATACCTCCTCAGCTGTCGTGCCATCATCCCAGGCGTGGATCTGTCAAGTGGATACATGTCATTTATGAAAACAAATCACAGAACAATATCAGGTTATTCTTTGTCATGTATACTTATTGCTTTTTTAAATGGTTGTTATTACTACTGCTGCTGGTGCTGCTACTACTAAAACTAAATTCTGTGTTACTATTACTGCCGCTAATACTACGACTACTACCACAGCTGTCACCACCAACTTCACCACTACTAACCAGAATTGCTGCTGCGGCTTCTACTGCAAATGATATAATTCGTCCCATTACAATCACCATTACAACTGCCACTGTAGAACCACAACTCCTCCTAACACTGCTACAGCGAGAACTAATACAAGATCTATAGCACAGCCATCAAAACTATTACTACTGCTACAAATGCTGTTACTATTTATACTACTACTACTGTTGTTACTTATACTACTACGACTGTTATTACTTATACTACCGTTGCTACCAGTACTGCTACAAGCGTCATTACTATTTCTACCCCCAGTGCCTCTATACTGGCACGTCTCAATTATAAGACCGCAAATTTATATCTGGCCTGTTCGAAAGCTTGCAAGTGTTCTAAACATAGAGGTGTTAGCAAGTGTTCTAAACATAGAGGTGTTAGCAAGTGTTCTAAACATAGAGGTGTTAGCAAGTGTTCTAAACATAGAGGTGTTAGCAAGTGTTCTAAACATAGAGGTGTTAGCAAGTGTTCTAAACATAGAGGTGTTAGCAAGTGTTCTAAACATAGAGGTGTTAGCAAGTGTTCTAAACATAGAGGTGTTAGCAAGTGTTCTAAAACATAGAGGTGTTAGCAAGTGTTCTAAACATAGAGGTGTTAGCAAGTGTTCCTAAACATAGAGGTGTTAGCAAGTGTTCTAAACATAGAGGTGTTTAGCAAGTGTTCTAAACATAGAGGTGTTAGCAAGTGTTCTAAACATAGAGGTGTTAGCAAGTGTTCTAAACATAGAGGTGTTTAGCAAGTGTTCTAAACATAGAGGTGTTAGCAAGTGTTCTAAACATAGAGGTGTTAGCAAGTGTTCTAAACATAGAGGTGTTAGCAAGTGTTCTAAACATAGAGGTGTTAGCAAGTGTTCTAAACATAGAGGTGTTAGCAAGTGTTCTAAACATAGAGGTGTTAGCAAGTGTTCTAAACATAGAGGTGTTAGCAAGTGTTCTAAACATAGAGGTGTTAGCAAGTGTTCTAAACATAGAGGTGTTAGCAAGTGTTCTAAACATAGAGGTGTTAGCAAGTAAAGAAACGAAATTAGAGATTGCTCAAAGTTTTAGATAAAACAATAAAGATGTTACTGAGTTTATGAATAGACGACAGGGGCGTCCCAAAGTTTGGTTTGTTTTGAAGGACTATCTTCATTGCACACGGACCACGCCATCAGTGCATCGATGTCCTCCCTTACATAACACAAGGAGGATCGCAGCACAGTGCTCGAACACCGTAGCACCAGCGAGAATCCCAATGTGTGTATGTAGGAATCCAGTTGAAATTTGTGGCTTAGTTTGGTTTGGTTCAAAGTTTATGATAAGGTAACTGTCGTATTCGAAAGTTTAAGAATATTACAAAGATCTGAGTATTTCCGTTTAACAGCCACAGTAGAATCAGCAAGCTGTGACTAGTTTGATACATAATGGTGAGTATAACTGGAATTCATTTCGTACTTCATTTTTTAAAGTATCCTCTCACGATTCAACATTTAGGGTTTCGTCTCAGGATTCATTAATTAGGGTATCATGTCGCGATTCATTAGTTAGGGTATGGTGTCATGATAACAGCTTTTTCCCACCTCGCGATATTAAATTTGAATTAGTATTCAAAAGCCACCGTCAGCTCAATCGTTATTATTTAATGTGATGACATGAACTGCAGCAAGATCTCTGGTTGTCTTTGAGACTTTCGACAAACAGACCCACCAGACTGTCCTGTAACACAAACAGACCCACCAGACTATCCTGTAACACAAACTAACATGTCACCTGGTAGAGGTCGACAAAATCTGTGTGAAGTCTCTGTAAACTCCTGTCTATACTTTCTGTGATGTGACGTCGACTGAGTCCCACATTATTGATGTTCTGATCTACGCCCATGTTTCCACGACATTTAGTGGCTAGAACAAAGTTGTCTCGAGGTTGTCTGTGGAATCATAGGGGTGGATGTTTCAGCAACTGAAATACTGGACTGCTTGGGTCAATGACTGATATTTAACTTACGTGTGATTTTGTAGTACTGTGATTCAAATACACACAAGTGAAGTTTTCAAACATCTTTCGTACGCCATTCATAAACGTGTGTATATTTTGTTATGTATCTGGTATCATTATTTAAAATTGTTTCGATGTGTAGAGCATTCCAGCACCTCTGATTCATGCTATACAGAGCTTCTACAGGTCTTGCAGAAATTATATGAGGACAGCAAACCATCAGTCAGAAGAGTTCAGGACCACCACTGGTGTAAGACAATGTGATATCCTGTCACCTTATCTTTTCATATTCCTCATGGACGATGTCATCAATGCATGTAAGTAAAGGACAAGAAAGTATTCAGTGGGGTACTGGAAGATGAAACAGGTCTGTATTTCAAAGCTGGCATTTGCTGATGATGTTGCCCTGATTGCTAAATCAGTTTCACAACTCCAATCCAACCTGCAAGTCTGGAAGAAAGAGTTGGAGAAGAGAAGGATGAGCATAAGCAGCTCTAAACAAAAACTATGGTGATATCACAAGAGGAAAGAAGGCATCAGATTAAGCTGGGAAACAGGTCCTGGGGCAGGTCAACCACTTTAAATGCCTCAGAGCTGTCATAGACCGGAAGGGAGGTATCAGAGAAGAGTTGGCTACCCGAGGGGCAGCAGTTGGGAGACTATCAGGCCATAAATCGAGGATTCTTCAGCAAAATAGAAGTTGGCAAGAAGACGAAGATGGCTGTATACCGCTCCACCTATGTCCCAGTCTTGACGTATTGATGCAAGTCACGGGCAATGACTACAAGCCACAAAAGCCGGATCAAAACCATATACTGTACACATGTTTGTGACGTGGTGTATGTATGATATTCCGAGGAATATTCAGAAGCCTCACTTGTCTTTTTTTAAGTGGTACTAACTCTAATGTTGAGTATCCAAGTATGACTCACTTTCAAACACAAAGATGGCAATTATCCTCTTAATATTAAGATGGAAACTGCTGTTTCTCTAGATTTACTTTATTTCCATTAATATTTTCTTTCTGTACCGCTGCCCTTCTAACCCCCGTGTTTATTGTCTATGGCTGTTCATCACGAAATGGTTTGTTCTCCCTGCTTGGAAGTTTCTAGCTGTGTTTACTGGTTATAGCTGTGTTTACTGGTTACAGCTGTGTTTACTAGTTAAAGCCGTGTTTACTGGTTATAGCTGTGTTTACTAGTTATAGCTGTGTTTACTGGTTATAGCTGTGTTTACTGGTTATAGCTGTTTTTACTAGTTAAAGCGGTGTTTACTGGTTACAGCTGTGTTTACTGGTTATAGTGTTGTTTACTGGTTACAGCTGTGTTTACTGGTTATAGTTGTGTTTACTGGTTATAGCTGTGTTTACTAGTTATAACTGTGTTTACTGGTTAGAGCTGTGTTTACTGGTTATGGCTGTGTTTACTGGTTATAGCCGTGTTTACTAGTTACAGTTGTGTTTAGTAGTTATGGATGTGTTTACTAGTTATAGCCGTGTTTACTAGTTATAGCTGTATTTACTAGTTATAGCTGCTTTTACTGGTTATAGCTATTTTTATTGGTTATAGCTGTGTTTAATGTTACATTTGTGTTCACGGGTTATTGCTGTGTTTACCGGGTATAGTTGAGTTTACTGGTTATATCTGTGTTTACAGGCGATAGCTATGTTTACTAGTTATAGTTGTGTTTACTTGTTATAGCTGTGTTTACTGGTTGTATCTGTGTTTACTGGTTATAACCGTGTTTACAGGTTATAGCTGTGTTTACTGATTATGTCTGTGTTTACTGGTTATAGCTGTGTTTACTGGTTAAAGCTGTGTTTACCAGTTATAGCTGTTTATACTGGGTATGGCCGTGTTTACTGGTAATAGCTGTGTTTACCGGTTACATATGTGTTTACCGGTTATAGCTGTGTTTACTAGTTATAGCTGTGTTTACTGGTACTAGCTCTGTTTACGGGTTATAGTTATGTTTACCAATTATAATTGTGTTACCTGTTATAGTCTTGTTTACTTGTCATAGCTGTGTTTACTGGTTATAGTAGTGTTTACTGGTTATATCAGTGTTTGCTGGTTATAACCTTGTTTACTGGTTATAATTGTGTTTACTAGTTATAGCTGTATTTAATGGTTAGTGCTATGTTTAATGGTTTTAGCTGTGTTTCTTGGTTACATCTGTGTTTACTGGTTATAGTTGTGTTTGCTGGTTATAGCTATGTTTACTGGTTATAGATGTGTTTACTGGTTATAGCTATGTTTACTAATAATAGCTGTGTTTACTGGTTATATCTGTGTTTACTGGTTATATCCGTGTTTACGTGTTATAGCTGTGTTTACTAGTTATCGTTGTATTTTTTGATTATACCTGTGTTTACTGGTTATAGCTGTATTTACTGGTTTTAGCCGTGTTTACTTGCTATAGCTGTTTTTACTTGTTATAGCTGTGTTTACTGGTTATTTCCGTGTTTGCTGGTTATAACCTTCTTTACAGGTTATAACTGTGTTTAATGGTTATTGCTGTATTTAATGATTAGAGCTGTGTTTCCTTTTTATATCTGTGTTTACTGGTTACAGCTGTGTTTACTAGTTACAGCTGTGTTTACTGGTTATAGCTGTGTTTACTGGTTATAGCTGTGTTTACTGGTTGTAGTTGTATTTACTGGTTATATCTGTGTTTATTGTTATGGCCGTGTTTACATGTTATAGCTGTGTTTACTAGTTATACTTGTGTTTACTGATTATACCTGTTTTTACTGGTTATAGCTGTATTTACTGGTTATAGCCGCCTTTATGGTTCTGTGTTTACTAGTTAAAGCTGTGTGTACTGGTTATAGCTGTATTTACTGGTTATATCCGTTTTTACTAGTTATAGCTGTGTTTACTGGTTATAGCTGAGTTTACTGGTTATAGCAGTATTTACTGGTTATAGATGTGTTTACTTGTTATAGCTGGATACAGCGACACAATTTTTATTTCTTTGACTGTAGAAAGTTTCAAAATGTGAAATAAAATGTGTGAGGACAAACAGTAGTAAATCCCACACACACACACTCACACACACACACACACACACACACACACATACACACACAACAAATAAACAAACGCCATCATTGGACAGCAAAAGTGAGAGAAAGTTTTGAGAAACAAAGAATTTTGGTTTGGACACGTGCAAGAATGAATCTCGGTCAACATGTAAGTGATCTAGAACAGTGTTTCTTAACCTTTTACATGTCTCACACACCTTTACATCATCTTAAGAATCATCACACACTTTTACATCATCTAAAGAAGCCTCAAACACCTTTACATCATCTTAAGAATCATCACACACTTTTACATCATCTACAGAAGCCTCACAACCTTTACATCATCTTAAGAATCATCACACAACTTTACATCATCTTAAGAAGTCTCACACACCTTTACATCATCTTTAGAAGTCTCACACACTTTTACATCATCTTAAGAAGTCTCACACACCTTTACATCATCTTAAGAAGTCTCACACACCTTTACATCATCTTAAGAAATCTCACACACCTTTACATCATCTTAAGAAGTCTCACACACCTTTACATCATCTTAAGAAGTCTCACGCACCTTTACGTCATCTAAAGAAGCCTCACACGCCTTTACGTCATCTAAAGAAGCATCACACACCTTTACGTCATCTAAAGAAGCCTCACACCTTTACGTCATCTAAGAAAGAAGCCTAAAACACACCTTTACACGAACTAACCTTCCTTCCCCCTCCATCAAAGGGTCCCACATCCTCAAGAACCAGCCACACCCCACACACAACCCTTTACATCATCTTAAGAAGCCTGGCACCCCATTATAACCGTGTGTACTGGTTATAGCTGTGTTTACTGCTTATGGCTGTGTTTACTGGTTACAGCTGTGTTTACTGATTATAATTGTGTTTACTGATGTTAACTGTATTATTATCTTCCAGCTCGTAAAATATACCACGATTAAGAAAAAAGAGAAGAAAGTATGTTGAGTTCTGTGTATCATATAAGGATTTTTGATGTTTCGTTATCTAAAACATCTGAGTTCTGTGTATCATATAAGGATTTTGATGTTTCGTTATCTAAAACATCTGAGTTCTGTGTATCATATAGTGATTTTGATGTTTCGTTATCTAAAATATCTGAGTTCTGTGTATCATATAGTGATTTTGATGTTTCGTTATCTAAAATATCTGAGTTCTGTGTATCATATAGTGATTTTGATGTTTCGTTATCTCAAATACCTGAGTTCTGTGTATCATATAGTGATTTTGATGTTTCGTTATCTCAAATATCTGAGTTCTGTGTATCATATAGTGATTTTGATGTTTCGTTATCTAAAATATCTGAGTTCTGTGTATCTTATAGTGATTTTGATGTTTCGTTATCTAAAACATCTGAGTTCTGTGTATCATATAGTGATTTTGATGTTTCGTTATCTAAAACATCTGAGTTCTGTGTATCATATAGTGATTTTGATGTTTCGTTATCTTAAACATCTGAGTTCTGTGTATCATATAGTGATTTTGATGTTTCGTTATCTCAAATATCTGAGTTCTGTGTATCATATAGTGATTTTGATGTTTCGTTATCTAAAACATCTGAGTTCTGTGTATCATATAGTGATTTTGATGCTATAGTGATTTTGATGTTTCGTTATCTAAAATATCTGAGTTCTGTGTATCATATAGTGATTTTGATGTTTCGTTATCTAAAATATCTGAGTTCTGTGTATCATATAGTGATTTTGATGTTTCGTTATCTAAAACATCTGAGTTCTGTGTATCATATAGTGATTTTGATGTTTCGTTATCTAAAACATCTGAGTTCTGTGTATCATATAGTGATTTTGATGTTTCGTTATCTCAAATATCTGAGTTCTGTGTATCATATAGTGATTTTGATGTTTCGTTATCTAAAACATCTGAGTTCTGTGTATCATATAGTGATTTTATGTTTCGTCATCTCAAATATATGAGTTCTGTGTATCATATAGTGTATCATATAGTTTTGATGTTTCGTTATCTAAAACATCTGAGTTCTGTGTATCATAGTTATAGTGATTTTGATATCTTTCGTTATCTGAAAATCTAAAATCTGAGTTCTGTGTATCATATAGTGATTTTGATGTTTCGTTATATAAAATATCTGAGTTCTGTGTATCATTATAGTGATTTTGTGTTCTGTGTATCATATAGTGATTTTGATGTTTCGTTATCTAAAACATCTGAGTTCTGTGTATCATATAGTGATTTTGATGTTTCGTTATCTAAAATATCTGAGTTCTGTGTATCATATAGTGATTTTGATGTTTCGTTATCTAAAACATCTGAGTTCTGTGTATCATATAGTGTATCATATAGTTTTGATGTTTCGTTATCTAAAATATCTGAGTTCTGTGTATCATATAGTGATTTTGATGTTTCGTTATCTCAAATATCTGAGTTCTGTGTATCATATAGTGATTTTGATGTTTCGTTATCTAAAATATCTGAGTTCTGTGTATCATATAAGGATTTTGATGTTTCGTTATCTAAAACATCTGAGTTCTGTGTATCATATAGTGATTTTGATGTTTCGTTATCTAAAATATCTGAGTTCTGTGTATCATATAGTGATTTTGATGTTTCGTTATCTAAAACATCTGAGTTCTGTGTATCATATAGTGATTTTGATGTTTCGTTATCTAAAACATCTGAGTTCTGTGTATCATATAGTGATTTTGATGTTTCGTTATCTTAAACATCTGAGTTCTGTGTATCATATAGTGATTTTGATGTTTCGTTATCTAAAACATCTGAGTTCTGTGTATCATATGATTTTGATGTTTCATTCTATCTGAGTGATTTTGATGTTTCGTTATCTAAAATATCTGAGTTCTGTGTATCTTATAGTGATTTTGATGTGTTCGTTATCGTTAAAATATCTGAGTTCTGTGTATCATATAGTGATTTTGATGTTTCGTTATCTAAAATATATCTGAGTTCTGTGTATCATATAAGTGGATTTTTGATGTTTCGTTATCTAAAATCTGAGTTCTGTGAGTTGATGTTTGTGTATCATAGTTCTGTGTATCATATAGTGATTTTTGATGTTTCGTTATCTCAACAAATCTGAGTTCTGTATCATATAGTGATTTTGATGTTTCGAGTTCTGTGTATCATATAGTTATTTTGATGTTTCGTTATCTAAAACATCTGAGTTCTGTGTATCATATAGTGATTTTGATGTTTCGTTATCTCAAATATCTGAGTTCTGTGTATCATATAGTGATTTTTGATGTTTGTATCTAAAATATCATGAGTTTCTGTGTATCATATAGTGATTTTGATGTTTTCGTTTACTAAAATAATCTGAGTTCTGTGTATCATATAGTGATTTTGATGTTTCGTTATCTTAAAATCTGATTCTGAGTTCTGTGTATCATATAGTGATTTTGATGTTTCGTTATCTAAAACATCTGTGTTTTGTGTATCATATAGTGATTTTGATGTTTCGTTATCTAAAATATCTGAGTTTCTGTGTATCATATATAGTGATTTTGATGTTTCGTTATCTAAAACATCTGAGTTCTGTGTATCATATAGTGATTTTGATGTTTCGTTATCTAAAATATCTGAGTTCTGTGTATCATATAGTGATTTTGATGTTTCGTTATCTAAAATATCTGAGTTCTGTGTATCATATAGTGATTTTGATGTTTCGTTATCTAAAATATCTGAGTTCTGTGTATCATATAGTGATTTTGATGTTTCGTTATCTAAAATATCTGAGTTCTGTGTATCATATAGTGATTTTGATGTTTCGTTATCTAAAATATCTGAGTGTATCATATAGTGATTTTGTGTTTCGATTATCTATAGTTCTGTGATCATATTGATGTTTCGTTATCTAAAATATCTGAGTTCTGTGTATCATATAGTGATTTTGATGTTTCGTTATCTAAAATATCTGAGTTCTGTGTATCATATAGTGATTTTGATGTTTCGTTATCTAAAACATCTGAGTTCTGTGTATCATATAGTGATTTTGATGTTTCGTTATCTAAAATATCTGAGTTCTGTGTATCATATAGTGATTTTGATGTTTCGTTATCTAAAATATCTGAGTTCTGTGTATCATATAGTGATTTTGATGTTTCGTTATCTAAAATATCTGAGTTCTGTGTATCATATAGTGATTTTGATGTTTCGTTATCTAAAAAATCTGAGTTCTGTGTATCATATAAGGATTTTGATGTTTCGTTATCTTAAACATCTGAGTTCTGTGTATCATATAGTGATTTTGATGTTTCGTTATCTAAAATATCTGAGTTCTGTGTATCATATAGTGATTTTGATGTTTCGTTATCTAAAACATCTGAGTTCTGTGTATCATATAGTGATTTTGATGTTTCGTTATCTAAAATATCTGAGTTCTGTGTATCATATAGTGATTTTGATGTTTCGTTATTTAAAATATCTGAGTTCTGTGTATCATATAGTGATTTTGATGTTTCGTTATCTAAAACATCTGAGTTCTGTGTATCATATAGTGATTTTGATGTTTCGTTATCTAAAATATCTGAGTTCTGTGTATCATATAGTGATTTTGATGTTTCGTTATCTAAAATATCTGAGTTCTGTGTATCATATAGTGATTTTGATGTTTCGTTATCTAAAATATCTGAGTTCTGTGTATCTTATAGTGATTTTGATGTTTCGTTATCTAAAAAAACTGTGTCATAATAAGATTTTTGATGTTTCGTTAATCTAAAATTCTGTGTATCATATAGTGATTTTGATGTTTCGTTATCTAAAATATCTGAGTTCTGTGTATCTTATAGTGATTTTGATGTTTCGTTATCTAAAACATCTGTGTTCTGTGTATCATATAGTGATTTTGATGTTTCGTTATCTAAAACATCTGATTTCTGTGTATCATATAGTGATTTTGATGTTTCGTTATCTAAAATATCTGAGTTCTGTGTATCATATAGTTATTTTGATGTTTCGTTATCTAAAATATCTGAGTTCTGTGTATCATATAGTGATTTTGATGTTTCGTTATCTAAACCATCTGAGTTCTGTGTATCATATAGTGATTTTGATGTTTCGTTATCTAAAACATCTGAGTTCTGTGTATCATATAGTGATTTTGATGTTTCGTTATCTAAAACATCTGAGTTCTGTGTATCATGTTTCGTTATCTAATATCTGAGTTCTGTGTATCATATAGTGATTTTTGATGTTTCGTTATCTAAAACATCTGAGTTCTGTGTATCATATAGTGATTTTGATGTTTCGTTATCTAAAAATATCTGAGTTCTGTGTATCATATAGTGATTTTGATGTTTCGTTTTATCTAAAATATCTGATGTTCTGTGTATCATATAGTGATTTTGATGTTTCGTTATCTAAAAAATATCTGAGTTCTGTGTGATTTTGATCTAAAATATCTGAGTTCTGTGTATCATATAGTGATTTTTGATGTTTCGTTATTATCTAAAACATCTGAGTTCTGTGTATCATATAGTGATTTTGATGTTTCGTTATCTAAAACATCTGAGTTCTGTGTATCATATAGTTGGACTTTGATTGTGAGTTTTGTATCATATAGGATTTTGATTTTCGTTATCTAATATATCTGAGTTCTGTATATCATATAGTGATTTTGATGTTTCGTTATCTAAAATATCTGAGTTCTGTGTATCATATAGTGATTTTGATGTTTCGTTATCTAAAACATCTGAGTTCTGTGTATCATATAGTGATTTTGATGTTTCGTTATCTAAAATATCTGAGTTCTGTGTATCATATAGTGATTTTGATGTTATCTAAAATCTATCTAGTTTCTGGTTAAATATCTATCTGTGATCATTAGTGATTTTGATGTTTCGTAATCTAAAACATCTGCGTTCTGTGTATCATATAGTGATTTTGATGTTTCGTTATCTAAAACATCTGAGTTCTGTGTATCATATAGTGATTTTTAATGTTTCGTTATCTAAAAAACCTGAGTTCTGTATCATATAGTTTCTGTGTATCATATAGTGTATCAAATATATTTTGATGTTTCGTTATCTAAAACATCTGAGTTCTGTGTATCATATAGTGATTTTGATGTTTCGTTATCTAAAATATCTGAGTTCTGTGTATCATATAGTGATTTTGATGTTTCGTTATCTAAAATATCTGAGTTCTGTGTATCATATAGTGATTTTGATGTTTCGTTATCTAAAACATCTGAGTTCTGTGTATCATATAGTGATTTTGATGTTTCGTTATCTAAAATATCTGAGTTCTGTGTATCATATAGTGATTTTGATGTTTCGTTATCTAAAAAATCTGAGTTCTGTGTATCATATAAGGATTTTTGATGTTTCGTTATCTAAAATATCTGAGTTTTGTGTATCATATAGTGATTTTGATGTTTCGTTATCTAAAATATCTGAGTTCTGTGTATCATATAGTGATTTTGATGTTTCGTTATCTAAAATATCTGAGTTCTGTGTATCATATAGTGATTTTGATGTTTCGTTATCTAAAACATCTGAGTTCTGTGTATCATATAGTGATTTTGATGTTTCGTTATCTCAAATATCTGAGTTCTGTGTATCATATAGTGATTTTGATGTTTCGTTATCTAAAACATCTGAGTTCTGTGTATCATATAGTGATTTTGATGTTTCGTTATCTAAAACATCTGAGTTCTGTGTATCATATAGTGATTTTGATGTTTCGTTATCTAAAATATCTGAGTTCTGTGTATCATATAGTGATTTTGATGTTTCGTTATCTAAAATATCTGAGTTCTGTGTATCATATAGTGATTTTGATGTTTCGTTATCTCAAATATCTGAGTTCTGTGTATCATATAGTGATTTTGATGTTTCGTTATCTAAAATATCTGAGTTCTGTGTATCATATAGTGATTTTGATGTTTCGTTATCTAAAACATGTGAGTTCTGTGTATCATATAGTGATTTTGATGTTTCGTTATCTCAAATACCTGAGTTCTGTGAGTTTTGTGTAGGGTTCTTTATCTAAAATATAGTGATTTTGATGTTTCGTTATCTCAAATATCTGAGTTCTGTGTATCATATAGTGATTTTGATGTTTCGTTATCTAAAATATCTGAGTTCTGTGTATCATATAGTGATTTTGATGTTTCGTTATCTAAAACATCTGAGTTCTGTGTATCATATAGTGATTTTGATGTTTCGTTATCTAAAATATCTGAGTTCTGTGTATCATATAGTGATTTTGACTGAGTTTTGTGTATCATATAGTGATTTTGATGTTTCGTTATCTAAAACATCTGAGTTCTGTAAAACATCTGAGTTATGTGTATCATATAGTGATTTTGATGTTTCGTTATCTAAAATATCTGAGTTCTGTGTATCATATAGTGATTTTGATGTTTCGTTATCTAAAATATCTGAGTTCTGTGTATCATATAGTGATTTTGATGTTTCGTTATCTAAAATATCTGAGTTCTGTGTATCATATAGTTATTTTGATGTTTCGTTATCTCAAATATCTGAGGTATGTGTATCATATAGTGATTTTGATGTTTCGTTATCTAAAACATCTGAGTTCTGTGTATCATATAGTGATTTTATGTTTCGTTAAATCAAATATCTTAGAACTGTGTATCATATAGTGATTTTGATGTTTCGTTATCTAAAATATCTGAGTTCTGTGTATCATATAGTGATTTTGATGTTTCGTTATCTAAAATATCTGAGTTCTGTGTATCATATAGTGATTTTGATGTTTCGTTATCTAAAATATCTGAGTTCTGTGTATCATATAGTGATTTTGATGTTTCGTTATCTAAAACATCTGAGTTCTGTGTATCATATAGTGATTTTGATGTTTCGTTATCGTTATCTAAAATGATCTGATGTTTCGTTATTTCTGTGTATCATATAGTGATTTTGATGTTTCGTTATCTAAAACATCTGAGTTATGTGTATCATATAGTGATTTTGATGTTTCGTTATCTAAAATATCTGAGTTCTGTGTATCATATAGTGATTTTGATGTTTCGTTATCTAAAATATCTGAGTTCTGTGTATCATATAGTGATTTTGATGTTTCGTTATCTAAAACATCTGAGTTCTGTGTATCATATAGTGATTTTGATGTTTCGTTATCTAAAATATCTGAGTTCTGTGTATCATATAAGGATTTTGATGTTTCGTTATCTTAAACATCTGAGTTCTGTGTATCATATAGTGATTTTGATGTTTCGTTATCTAAAATATCTGAGTTCTGTGTATCATATTATATATTTTAGTGATTTTGATTTTGATGTTTCGTTATCTAAAACATCTGAGTTCTGTGTATCATATAGTGATTTTGATGTTTCGTTATCTAAAATATCTGAGTTCTGTGTATCATATAGTGATTTTGATGTTTCGTTATCTAAAACATCTGAGTTCTGTGTATCATATAGTGATTTTGATGTTTCGTTATCTAAAACATCTGAGTTCTGTGTATCATATAGTGATTTTGATGTTTCGTTATCTAAAATATCTGAGTTCTGTGTATCATATAGTGATTTTGATGTTTCGTTATCTAAAACATCTGAGTTCTGTGTATCATATAGTGATTTTGAAGTTGCGTTATCTAAAATATCTGAGTTCTGTGTATCATATAATGATTGTGTTGTTTCGTTATCTACAATATCTGAGTTCTGTGTATCATATAGTAATTTTGATGTTTCATTATCTAAAACATCTGAGTTCTGTGTATCATATAGTGATTTTGATGTTTCGTTATCTAAAATATCTGAGTTCTGTGTATCATATAGTGATTTTGATGTTTCGTTATCTAAAAAATCTGAGTTCTGTGTATCATATAAGGATTTTGATGTTTCGTTATCTAAAACATCTGAGTTCTGTGTATCATATAGTGATTTTGATGTTTCGTTATCTAAAATATCTGAGTTCTGTGTATCATATAGTGATTTTGATGTTTCGTTATCTAAAACATCTGCGTTCTGTGTATCATATAGTGATTTTGATGTTTCGTTATCTAAAACATCTGAGTTCTGTGTATCATATAGTGATTTTGATGTTTCGTTATCTAAAATATCTGAGTTCTGTGTATCATATAGTGATTTTGATGTTTCGTTATCTAAAACATCTGAGTTCTGTGTGTATCATATAAGGATTTTGAAGTTGCGTTATCTAAAATATCTGAGTTCTGTGTATCATATAATGATTGTGTTGTTTCGTTATCTACAATATCTGAGTTCTGTGTATCATATAGTAATTTTGATGTTTCATTATCTAAAACATCTGAGTTCTGTGTATCATATAGTGATTTTGATGTTTCGTTATCTAAAATATCTGAGTTCTGTGTATCATATAGTGATTTTGATGTTTCGTTATCTAAAATATTTCGTTATCTAAAATATCTGAGTTCTGTGTATCATATAAGGATTTTGATGTTTCGTTATCTTAAACATCTGAGTTCTGTGTATCATATAGTGATTTTGATGTTTCGTTATCTCAAATATCTGAGTTCTGTGTATCATATAGTGATTTTGATGTTTCGTTATCTAAAACATCTGCGTTCTGTGTATCATATAGTGATTTTGATGTTTCGTTATCTAAAATATCTGAGTTCTGTGTATCATATAGTGATTTTGATGTTTCGTTATCTAAAATATCTGAGTTCTGTGTATCATATAGTGATTTTGATGTTTCGTTATCTAAAATATCTGAGTTCTGTGTATCATATAGTGATTTTGATGTTTCGTTATCTAAAACATCTGAGTTCTGTGTATCATATAGTGATTTTATGTTTCGTTATCTCAAATATATGAGTTCTGTGTATCATATAGTGATTTTGATTTTTCGTTATCTAAAACATCTGAGTTCTGTGTATCATATAGTGATTTTGATGTTTCGTTTTCTCAAATATCTGAGTTCTGTGTATCATATAGTGATTTTGATGTTTCGTTATCTAAAACATCTGAGTTCTGTGTATCATATAGTGATTTTGATGTTTCGTTATCTAAAACATCTGAGTTCTGTGTATCATATAGTGATTTTGATGTTTCGTTATCTCAAATACCTGAGTTCTGTGTATCATATAGTGATTTTGATGTTTCGTTATCTCAAATATCTGAGTTCTGTGTATCATATAGTGATTTTGATGTTTCGTTATCTAAAATATCTGAGTTCTGTGTATCATATAGTGATTTTGATGTTTCGTTATCTAAAATATCTGAGTTCTGTGTATCATATAGTGATTTTGATGTTTCGTTATCTAAAATATCTGAGTTCTGTTTTGTTATCTTCTGTGTATCATATAGTGATTTTGATGTTTCGTTATCTAAAACATCTGATTTCTGTGTATCATATAGTGATTTTGATGTTTCGTTATCTAAAACATCTGAGTTCTGTGTATCATATAGTGATTTTGATGTTTCGTTATCTAAAACATCTGAGTTCTGTGTATCATATAGTGATTTTGATGTTTCGTTATCTAAAATATCTGAGTTCTGTGTATCATATAGTGATTTTGATGTTTCGTTATCTAAAATATCTGAGTTCTGTGTATCATATAGTGATTTTGATGTTTCGTTATCTAAAACATCTGAGTTCTGTGTATCATATAGTGATTTTGATGTTTCGTTATCTCAAATATCTGAGTTCTGTGTATCATATAGTGATTTTGATGTTTCGTTATCTCAAATATCTGAGTTCTGTGTATCATATAGTGATTTTGATGTTTCGTTATCTAAAATATCTGAGTTCTGTGTATCATATAGTGATTTTGATGTTTCGTTATCTAAAATATCTGAGTTCTGTGTATCATATAGTGATTTTTAATGTTTCGTTATCTAAAACATCTGAGTGTATCATATAGTGATTTTTGATGTTTCGTTATCTAAAAATACAGTTCTGTGTATCATATAGTGTAAAAATCTGAGTTCTGTGTATCATATAGTGATTTTGATGTTTCGTTATCTAAAACATCTGAGTTGATGTGTATCATATAGTGATTTTGATGTTTCGTTATCTAAAATATCTGAGTTCTGTGTATCAGTATAGTTTTCGTTATTTTGAGAATGTTTCGATTTTTATCTAAAATATCTGAGTTCTGTGTATCATATAGTTATTTTGATGTTTCGTTATCTAAAAATATCTGAGTTCTGTGTATCTTATAGTGATTTTGATGTTTCGTTATCTAAAACATCTGAGTACTTTGTATTATATAAGGATTTTGATGTTTCGTTATCTAAAATATCTGAGTTCTGTGTATCATATAGTGATTTTGATGTTTCGTTATCTAAAATATCTGAGTTCTGTGTATCATATAGTGATTTTGATGTTTCGTTATCTAAAACATCTGAGTTCTGTGTATCATATAGTGATTTTGATGTTTCGTTATCTTAAATATCTGAGTTCTGTGTATCATATAGTGATTTTGATGTTTCGTTATCTAAAACATCTGAGTTCTGTGTATCATATAGTGATTTTGATGTTTCGTTATCTAAAATATCTGAGTTCTGTGTATCATATAAGGATTTTGATGTTTCGTTATCTAAAATATCTGAGTTCTGTGTATCATATAGTGATTTTGATGTTTCGTTATCTCAAATATCTGAGTTCTGTGTATCATATAGTAATTTTGATGTTTCGTTATCTAAAACATCTGAGTTATGTGTATCATATATTATTTTGATGTTTCATATATTTTTATCTAAAATATCTGAGTTCTGTGTATCATATAATGATTTTGATGTTTCGTTATCTAAAATATCTGGTATGTCTCACACCCCCAGAAGTTGGGTCTCGTACCCCGAGGGATGCATGCCTCCCTAGTTAAGAAACGTCGTGTTTTTTTGTCTTCTGCTTGTTGTAAGGGCTACTTTTGACTCAGTCTGAGGTGGCGTACTTGTTACTGCACGTGATGCGATAGACAGTCTGAGGTGGCCTACTGTTACTGCACGTGATGCGATAGACAGTTTCGTCCTTCCAGGTTGCTGGATTTATGTCCAGTGCTTTCGTGTCTCTCATACATATGTTTGAACTTCAGCTGTGTTAGCCCAGCTGTGTTAGCCCAGCTGTGTTAGCCCAGCTGCTCTCTGTGCCAATTGTCCTTAGAAAATATCTTTGGTGATGCGACCATCTTCCAAGCGGCGGACATGACTAGGCCAGCTTAGTCTGCGCCGTCTAAGCAGTATATACATGCTTACTACAATTATATACACCACAAAACCACATTTTAACTCATCAAGTCTTAAACACAATAGTGTATCCATTCATTATCTCATCAAGTCTTAAACACAATAGTGTATCCATTCATTAACTCATCAAGTCTTAAACACAATAGTGTATCCATTCATTTGCACATAAAAGATACCTTACTAAGCAATCACAAAATTTCTGCACGTTTTCTCCTTTTTCACAAAATTTAACAGACATGAAAGGTCACTAGCCGAACACTACATTATTGCCATAGAAACAATTGACCTACCGTTCCAGCCACGTGCCGATGAACGTCTCTGATTGGCCGCGAGCGTAAATGTCAGCCGTGTCCAAGAAGTTGCCTCCCCACTCTACATAACGATTAATGATTTGATGTGCCACGTCTTCGTCGCTCTGGCCAGGCCAGCCCCACTGACATTATTTTAATAAATTCACACATCATTAATCTTTGTAATCATGACACATGAATTGAATTTTTAATTAAATTTCATGTTTCTTTGGTCATAACTTCAGTTGACAAAACTTATATTGTTTCTTGTAACGTCTTTGGTCATAACGTCAGTTGATAAAACTTATAGTGTTTCTTGTAACTGTTAAGTAAGATTATTAATGTATTTTTGCATGATGACCACACTTAGACTACTAGCAGTTAATCTACGCGGTAATATCTCTATCTGTTGGTTAATCATGTATTTGCACGGTTTTTCATTAATATTGAACACGATATATTTAATACGTCACCGGGAGTTTATGACGTAATCTGTTTTGCACTAATTTATGCAAACGGTTGTTTCTTGGCCTTTCGTATATTGTAGTAGTCAAAGAAGGACGTACTTGTTCTAGCTCCTGAGATTTTGGAGGAAATATATAATTTATGTGGCATGAAGTACTTCGAGGGCCGCCACAATGTATTATTGAAGAATGAGAAGTAGGCGAGAAGATTCGTAATAATTTAAGAAGGAATTATACAGATGTTCTTATGTCTACATAATCTGTCCCACATTACTTTGGTAGATTGGATGCCATCTCTAGTACAGCGGCCAGATATGTATTGACCTGACAAGACTGTGAGAGGATTCGTTAACATGTATGTACCTTATGAAAATGCCAATGAAATGAACTTTATATCTTCGTATTAAACGTCGTTTGTATGTGGACCCATCCACCTAAGCATTCTGCATTATTTTATGATCTGATTGTTTCATCTGCAACCCCACGACATCCATCAGGTTATCAGCACGATGCATCGATAGAATTGTTACGTAAATCACCTTCTACACACTATTAGACAGACCAAGAAACCCCATCTGTAACATCTGTCAAACAGTTGTATAACGTCTTTGGTCATAACGTCAGTTGATAAAACTTATATTGTTATTGTAACAGTCTTTTCATAACGTTGTTGATAAAACGTTCTTGTAACTTTTGGTCATACCGTTAGTTGATAAAACTTATATTGTTTCTTGTAACGTCTTTGGTCATAACGTCAGTTGATAAAACTTATATTGTTTCTTGTAACGTCTTTGGTCATAACGTCAGTTGATAAAACTTATATTGTTTCTTGTAACGTCTTTGGTCATAACGTCAGTTGATAAAACTTATATTGTTTCTTGTAACGTTCCATTCTTGATGGACTCTCGCTTTCTGTCAACTTGTTATATATTTGTTTACAACAATTTGAAGCTGATTACAACTAACGATATTTTTAACTTATTAATACTCTTAATGTGGAAGATGAAACAGATACGGAAGACCACTGCCAACAAGTAAAAAATATATGGAACGAGACATGTGAAGAAGTACTGAGAAATAGAGAACGTCAGCACAAAGTATGGATAACAACAGAAACCATTAGCAAGATAGAAGACAGGAAAAACAAGAAAGCAGATTTAAACAGAAGCAAAACGAGAAGCTCCAAAGTCAAGGCTCATGAAGTGTACATAGAAGCAAACAAAGAAGTAAGAAGAAACATCAAAAGAGACAAGAGGAAGTATATTGAAGAGTTGGCAAGGGAAGCAGAGGAAGCTGCAGCTAAAGGAAATATGAGGGATCTGTACAACAACACAAAGAAGCTTACAGGGAAATATAAGCATGCAAATGGCCTTATAAAAGATAAGAATGGAAAATTGCTTAGTAATATACGTACAAGAACAAATGAAGAGATGGACAGAACATTTTGAGGAACTTCTCAATAGACCAGCTCCAACTAATCCCCCAGACATCCAGCCAGCAGAAGAGGAGCTACAAATCAGCTGTGAACGACCAAGTAGAGAAGAAATAAAGAAAGCCATAAAGCTTCTGAAAGATGGAAAAGTACTGGTCCAGATTGCATTCCAGCAGAGGCCATCAAAACAGATATTGATATCTCTACAGAGATATTATACAAACTACTTGGCAAAGTCTGGGAGAGAGAGGAAATATCAGCAAAATGGAAGGAAGGTTATCTGGCCAAGTTGCCTAAGAAGGAAAATTTACAAGAGTGCACAAATTATAGAGGAATAATGTTACTATCAGCGCCAGGAAAATTATTAAACAGAATCATCCTTGAGAGATTAAAGAATCCATAGACAAGCAGCTGGGAGATGAACAAGCAGGTTTTCGACAAAACAGATCCTGTACAGACCAGATAGCCACACTGAAAATAATAGCTGGACAAAGTCTGGAATGGAATTCACCGCTATACATCGGATTCGTTGACTATTTGAGAGTGTAGACAGAGAATCACTTTGGAAATTGATGAGGCATTATGGAGTTTCCATGAAGATCATTAACTTAATAAAGAGGACCTATGAAGACATGACATGCAGAGTTTTTCATAAAGGGCAACTTACAGAATCGTTTAGGATTAGAACGGGAGTGAGACAGGGATGCCTCTTGTCCCCATTTCTTTTCTTAGTAGCAATAGATTGGTTTATGAAAACATTGACATCACACAACAGAAATGGAATCCAGTGGAATCTGACTAAACAGCTTGCTGATCTGGATTTTGCAGATGACTTGGCTCTTCTGTCCAATAACCATAATCAGATGCAAGAGAAAGTGAAAATTCTCGATGAGAGATCACAACAAGTGAGCCTGAAAATACACAGGGAAAAGACAAAGATTATGAGAATAAATGTAAGAAATGATAACACGGTTAAACTTGAAAAAAAAACACCACTGAAGGATGAAGAATTGTACACATATCTTGGCAGTAATATAGACAAAGTTGGAGGGACAGACAGTGATATCGAAATAAGAATACAAAAAGCAAGATGAGCTTTCATTGCATCGGGAAACATATGGAGAACAAGAGAAATCAAATCCATAACGAAAATAAGAATCGTCAACTCAAATGTCAAGTCCGTCCTATTGTATTGCTCTGAGACATGAAGAGCAACAAAAAACAACAACCAGAAAGCTACAGACTTTTATAAACGGGTGCATGCGTAGAATAGAAGGACTGAAATGATATCTTCTTCTTCTTCCTCGTTCGCCCTGAAAAGGACGGTGGTTGCGTTGTGTCACTTTACGCCTAAGCTGTAATATCTGCACCTTTCGGTCGACACATCCGACTTCAGTACGGCATTTTTTAGGGACCGGGTTTGCCTTCCCATTGCGATCAGCACTCGCTCAGCCAGACTGCACTGCTGCATACTGTTTCCAGGACCACCACGTGGAGGTGGAATGCGGTCTTGACCAGCTCTGGTTCGCTGGTCCTGATGAAAGCAGTACAGCTATGGGTCGCTGACTGCATTCACTATTGCTGCATCTTGGGGTCTGAAATGATATGACAAAGTCACAAATGCGGAATTGATGACTGTCACATATATATGTAAATAGTGCAACAGTGACCCGACTACCTTTTCTTCCCCATCTAATGTTTATAATTTTTGCTACGCGAAACCACGAAATTCAATGACTGTAGACTCACCTTTGAAGCTACACCTATTTTTTTCTGGTGACATGCGCTGACAAGGTTTACCTACGGTCAGACAGGCTAAATAACAGTCAACGTGAGCCATGATTTGCTTATCTCAATTATCACGCAAGCTGATTTGGCAATCATAATTGTTGAACAGACAGACGTGCGCGACTAGATATAAGCGGCTTCTTTGATCAGGGGGAAACGCGAGCAGAGAGTTTCCGACGTACCTGTTTGATGTCCAACATTTCAGGGGACTTAAGCAAATGCAAAAGGAGCGATAAAAATATTTACCGACCACATTTTTTGGTCCGTGATCCTAGGGGACGTAATTATCTGATCTACAGCAGAGACACGAGATCAAAGACGGTCTGTTCGCTTATCTATGTTGTTGGTCGGTATCGGTGAGCAGAAAATCTTCATCTAGGGAGTCGAACGAGTTGATTTTTCCTGATATGGCAGAAGGCGCGATTTCTCGCCCTAGTTAGTGATTTAACAGCTTTTCTGTATAAATACTCCGTCCTCCCAAAGTCAGTTTATCAATTCGCTCAGAAAATTTTGAAAATCTAGCTCGTGATTCTAGCCATTGTGAAAGTGTGTCATAGCATTCCGGGGAGATTGTTCTATTTCTGATTGCGGTAATATATATTAGCATTTAGGTGATTTAATATGTTAAAGGTTATCATTATAATTCACTGGGATTTTCTATGTGCTAATACTAGCGTATTAAATAACATAGAGCTAATTTTTCCAGCTGTAATGTAGATTTAATCACCCGTAATCATTCAGAAAGAGATGTTTTAATTGGCTAAATAATACACTAAGCGAGTGATATGTGACGGAATATAAATTCACTTCTATCCATTATGTGTAATTATCTAAGTGATTAGTGTAATATCATATGGCGAAACAAATAGCTAGTAATGGCAACCGATATTTGTAAAGTAGTCATAATTAAATTAACACTGATATTGTACGCTGAGTGTTTTACCGAGCGGGAGGGGAAAGGCGCATACCTTAAACCCAATCCGTCCCAGGTGAGCGAAGCGTGATAAGATAGACTAGGACACGTGTGTTTTTTTAATTTAATTAAATGATGGAGAGGATAAGAGATCTTAACCTTACGCATGATAGGATAGAATATTGATAATGTGATTACGTTTTGTTTTCTTTCAAATCTAGTACTGATCACAAACCAGCAGCTAGCGTTCTAATAGTACCAGTAACATTCTTATTTAATATCGGGTCTTCGATGTTGACCTGTTCGGTCCTCTTGCTTCATCCAGAGAGAGAATCCAAACATATGAACAATAAGAATAAGTATAACTGGACAAAAATGCAGGCGACCTTCTGTTTTGACTGACTGTGTGTGGTGCACCATTTTTGGACCTCCCAGTATTGACAAAACAGACAGACTGCTGTGTCCGTTTCAGATTCTGCTCTTTTCCTCAGACCTTCGGGTCCTGAGTGTTCCTCTATAAATGCCTTCGGGCAAATGAGGAAAGGACATCCCTCGACACCTTCGGGTATATGAGGCTTTGTCCATTTTGGCTGGAGTGACGTCACGGACGTTTGTGGTTATATAGCGACTGAAAGTACACATGAGGGCAAGTTTGGGAACAATGGGCTAACCACCTGTTTGCCAGACACTTTGATTACATGTTTTGCCCAAGAGCCTTGTGCTCTTTGGGTCACCTCTACACCTCGTTTTACGGGGTAGAAGAGGTTTCGATTATGAGATGAGATGAGATAACTGGACATATAAAATACCCAGATTTTATATTCAATTTTATCAGCCCTCTGTGGTCATATATATATATATATATTTATATATATATAGTTATATATATATATAATATATATATATATATATATATATATATATATATATATATATATATATAACATTGTTCCCGACTACTGTCACTTGTGTTGTCCAAGCGAATTTATCCAAGGAGAATACATTTGTTCATAATCGGCACTCAACCCCAGCGAGAAACGCCGATGGGATATACCATCATTATTATATTTTACTAACAGTTTACCACCCAGACGTTTCCTTTAACTATTGGAAGTACTGTCTACTGTGAACACTAGATCGCGGTTTATATTTTGCTACATGAACTATCTGATGTGACATTATCATATCCAATAAGCACCATCAAAGTAGGCGTTCCCCACTTAGGAAAATTCCTTTTTCGTGGAGGAACTGAGGCTCACTTCGGAAACGCTCACCACTGGAGTATGCTACATGTACATGGATGTTAAGTTCAAGAGGTTATTAGCCCAGTAGTTAAGTAGAGTGTGATTGATGTGGCCACGCATGAATGAGTGAGAGGAAATATGTTCTAGTTACGGAAACTGTACCATCCTTTAGTTTCTTTGCAATTACTGTTAGTTTACGGGATAGCTTAACTAGGAACTTTGCCCTTTGTTTTATTGTCTATTCTACACCATAGCGTTAATCTTTGACCTTTTGGGTTATTAACTTCTTGTGGGGATCTTTTCTCAACAGAGGGGAGGGCACTTATGGGGTCATTTTCATAACTCTGTAACCTATGATTCTATATATATATATATATATATATATATATATATATATATATATATATTATATATATATACTATATATATATATATATATATATATATATATATATATATATAATGTATATATACATATAATATATATATTATATATATATATATATATATATATATATATATTATAATATATATATATATATATATATATATATATATCATCATCATGTGACGTCTATTCTTTCCAGAACGTTGTCTCCATTACAGCTGCTCTGAACGCATCACGATTCTGGGCAAGTCGACCTGCATCAGCCAAAGACAAGTTCAGACTCTCTGTGATGTCCTGGGTCCACCGTCGTCTAGGTCGACCCCTTCCCCTTGTTCCAGGGACCATGCCTTCCATCACTGTTTTTTCCAGACTATTATATATATATATATATATATATATATATATATATATATATATATATATATATATATATATATATATATATATATATATTTATATCTATATATATTATATATATATATATATATATATGTTTGATGTTGCGAAGAGTTTTAATGATAAATAAACTAAACAAAAACTTAATTAATTGTGTTGGTCAGCCTAGCCCATACCCAATCTTTATTTACCATATGATAAGGTTGATATAATGTTGGATTTTTATTCCCGTTAATGATATCCACCAAAAGATAGATATAAGTGGATGGAAGCAGACATCATTATCATCATCAGTTGATAAGATCTCTATGGTGTTGTTTGCTCCACTGTAGTGTATGGAATGTCAACTTGACCTACGCAGTGGTGTGTAGACATGGATTGAGTGTACAATGTGCGAATGATGATAAGGGTTCGTGTTGTTGACAAATGTTCTTTTCTCACACTCATGTATGACTGGAAGTCATCGACACCAACGACTGTGTACCTTTTCTAAAGTTTAATTGGACGTACACACTCGACAGCACAGATAGTGACAAATCACAGGTTGGCATAATACATCATAGTACAATGGATAAATGGTCTTGCAATGTTATGTTACATGGGCACTCATGTAGATTAATATTATAATGGACTGTCAGTAGCCAAGCCCTCAGCATCGCCCATACATATAAATCATCTGACTTCACTGACTGAGCACGTCAGCTTATAAACAATATTTCAGATGGCTTCTAAACCTAATCTCGTTTAGCGACGATTCTTCAACATAATGTTCAGCACATATTTTTTTCATATAATAATATTGAACCGCTGATAAAGGGTTCTCATGTGTAGCAGTGATCTCTGGACTAAACAAGCGATAATAGGGCATCCCCTTTCTCTTCTTGAAAGTCGCTACATGTTTTGGTTCCAAGATGGCTTCACTCGTGAACTGTCACTCACGTTTGGATGCAGATAATGAATCTGTCCTAAAGTTAGTCATTCATAAAACATTGCATTGCTCTGTAGATTTGATCATGAACAATTGACTGCATTCTACAGAATATAGTGCTGCTAGGAATCGAAGTCGTTTTCATCGAGTCAAATATATTCTCTTAGACATTCAAATCGTAACTATCGAAAATGGTGGCTTCGATCGAGAGTTCATAAGAGTGTCTTTGATTACCTTGGTAGAGGAAATATGGAACTGCCATTCCTTGGCAATATGAATAAACACTGGGGTAAAGCATGCACGATAGGTCTAGACGACTATCACTTTCCCCACAAATACTGAGATCACTTTTTCCCGGCGACAGGCCGACATAGGAAACACACAGTCCCTATCAGGACGAAGCCAAATCACACCACACTCTAGCGACACATCCGCCGAATAGCCTTTGACCTCTCTAGAGACAACAGAACATATAGTTCGACTTAGATATGTAAAGATATACAGATATAAGACAGACTCGTCCTACTCAGACAAACAATACACATAAATTCAGGCCATAGATATTCTGAAGCAAGAACAATCTATTATTACCCAAACAACGAATAAATCGCAGTAAAATGGATTTATCCGCGGAGTTTGATCGAAGAGATGGCACAACTTTCAAGGGAAGTAACTCAATAATGACTTTCCCTTAAGCACAAAAAATTACCTATGTATAATATTGTAAGATATCAAAGACTGCACGTAACAGTCTTACCACACCTCCCGGGAAAAAAAAAAAAATGGAACTTTTTTTTTTTTTTTTGAAATACATCTAGGAGCAACGTACAATAGGCTCACAACGCATGAATAATGCGCAGATGAAAATATCAGGAATACCTATAACGCCTAATATGAGGCTAAGTCGACTTATGGAGCGACTGGTGAGAATGTGTCTCATAAACTGAGAGAAATTATTTCTCTACAAGTATATTTTTCCAGGAAGGTGTCATCAAAGTATAATACAATTCTGGCAATTACACAATGCCTAAAAAATTCATATCATCATTTCGTATTAGATATCTTAAATTTATAATTTATGAAGAAAAAATCATCAAAGCACAGCGGTGAATAAACATCCATGAACCGCTATGTAGTGATACAATCATTATATTATTAAATTACAAATGTGTATCTATCATGATATAGAAAAGGAACTACTATAGAACTAGACATATCAAGAAGTCTAAGCCCTAATAGTTATGTGGAATCATGTGGGCATCTTGACAGAATGTCTGCCATCACATTATCTGATCCACGAATAGCTCGCACAGAGAAATGAAAAGGTTGAAGAGCAATTGCATATCGAGTAGACCTCGAGCTCTTCAAATTCTTACTCTGTATAGCAGTAAGAGCTTTTTGGTCGGTTTCTACTATGAAATGTGCGCCTAGAAGGAATCTCTGTAGTTTGAGGATCGACCAAACCATAGCTAATAGCTCACGGTCTAAAACCGAATAATTCCTTTCTGCCGCATTAAGTTTTCTGGAAATATACATTACAGGATGCAGAGTTCCAGAGTACTCTTGCATTAGTGCCGCTCCAATCCCAGTGGATGAAGCGTCACTACGAAGAACGAATGTCTTATCTTTAGTGGGTAGCACTAAAATAGGTGGTGTTGAAAACAGTGTTTTAATCTTATCCAGAGAGCATTGGCATTCCTGAGACCAGTGGACCACATTAGGCGAACCTTTCTTTAGAAGTGTTGAGAGAGGTGCCATGATAGAGGATAGATTCTGAATGAATCTGCCATAAAATTGAATAAGACCTAACAGACTTCTCACCTGTTTTTTAGTCTTAGGGATTGAGATGTTAAGTATCTTACTAGTATTATGGTCCTCTGTCTTTAGGAAACCATGACCAACTCGGTGGCCTAGGAAAGAAATTTCGCTAAAACCAATATAGGCTTTAGAGGGTTTCGCTGTCAGGTTGTGCTCACGCAAAGTAGACAGCAATTCATCTAACCCTGAATAGTGATCTTCCCAAGTATCGCTGAAAAGACAGATGTCGTCTAGATATGCAATGACATCTGACCGATAAGATAGGATTCGGCGCATCATGCGTACGAACGTAGCTGGTGCGTTCATAAGACCGAAAGGCATAAAATTCCATTGGAACAAACCTCTAGGTGTTGAAAAAGCCGTGAGAGGTTTGGCGCGTTCAGATAAAGGAACTTGCCAATATCCTTTAGACAAATCAAGTTTAGTGAAAAAATGAGATTTGGAGAGTCGAGTAAGTAGCTCTTCCAGTAAAGGCATAGGTTCGGCATCGAACTTCGTTACTTGATTCAATTTTCGATAGTCAACGCAAAGACGTATGTTATTGTCTTTTTTACGCACAATAACCATCGGCGAAGAATATGCAGAGGTGGATGGTTCGATTATTTTCAAATCTATCATCTCACCCAACTCTTTCTCGACCTGTGCTTGAAAATGTATAGGTATAGGATAAGGTCTAACCCTAATAGGAGTATGGTCAGTTAGAACAATGTCATGTTGAATGACATTCGTTTGTCCAGGGATGTCAGTGAGTACATCCTGAAATGTTTGCAACATAGTTGAAACTTGTCGCTGTTCTCCTAGAGACAAATCAGGAGAGACAGTAACGTTCTTCCATGATTCACTGGAATGAAGTGGGATCATTGGAAGAGGAAGATTTACATCTGAAAAAACTTGTTTCCTCATCCTGTATCACGGACAGTGATGAGTAATGACCATGTTGTACTGGAGAATTGTCCGTTGCTTGGAAAATGGGTTGCAAATAATCCGGACGTTCATGGAATTCAGTAAGCATATTGATGTGGAAGGTTTTATGCTTCCCATCAATATCGACAATATAGTCGACATCGGAAATTTTCGATATTATATCGTACGGACCTTCCAAGAAATAAGTAATCTGTTTTCCCTACAAGGTAGTAATACAAATGCTTTGTCACCAGGACAAAGTTGTCGTAAGCATCTCTTCTTATTGGCAAATTGCCTTGCCTTCTGTTTCGCAAATTCAGAAGAAGAAGTTGCTAATTTGCATGCTTCGATAATTTTTTGTCTCAACGCGATGACATATTCGTAGGATGACTTTGTGTCATCGTCAATATTGTCAGATGTTATGAGATCGTGAAGCAACGACATAGGGCCACGCGGACGCGCGCCAAAGACGAGTTCAAAGGGAGAAAATCCCGTATGTTCATTGGGTACCTCTCTGTAAGCGAAGAGGGCCGCAGGTAAAACTCTGTCCCAGTCTTGAGGATGATCCTCAGTTATCTTCCCCAGTAAGTTTTTAAGTGTTCTATTAAGGCGTTCGACCATACCATTAGACATTGGATGGTAGATACTACTTAAAGATCTATCTATCTGCAGGGTAGACATTACTTGAGACATGGTATCTGATATTAGTTGGGTGCCATGGTCTGACAATATCTCTCCGGGGAACCCCAGACGAGAAAATATAAGCCAAAGAGCATCTGCAATATCAGCAGTAGTAATGCTCTTCAGAGGAATAGCCTCTGGCCAACGTGTGCACATATCAACACACGTCAAGATAAACTGATGTCCTCTGGCAGACTTGATCTTAAATGGACCAATAATGTCTATAGCCATTTTTTGGAACGGCCGAATAGGAATGTCCGCCGCCTGAATGGGTGCAGCATGCCGTGGACCTTTGGATTTAACTTCCTGACATACTTTACAAGATCGACAATAAATACGTATGTCCTTGTTTACCAATGGCCAAAAGAAAGCCGCAAGGACTCTTGACTTAGTACGGGAAAAACCCATGTGTCCAGCACACTGAGAGTCGTGAGCGTGCTGCAAAATTTTAACTCTCAAATTCTTGGGAACCAGGATTTGAGAATGACTTGACGTAATGGAGTCTTGAACCATACGTACAAGTACGCCATTCTTCTTTGTAATCCACGATTTACGACTTGTGTCTTTATTCGGATCACCTTTAGTTGCAAGAATGAAGAATTTCTTCAGAGTGGGATCATCTTCTTGCTGTTTTATAAACGAGTCACGAGAAATTACCAAGGGATTATCTTGGTTATGCACTTCATTATCTTCAATAGATGAAGTTTGAGGCATATTAAGAGCCTGAGCTCTAGTGACTACAGCGTTAGCAATCTGCATGTTTTGCCTTTCCCACGTGGAAATTTGTTGCGGAGTGCATTCCTTGACTCCATGAATGCGACCGATGATGAGGTCAGCGATCGGATTCGGAAGAAGACATGCGTGTACATCTCCTGTAAAGAAAGGAGTAGCAATCCTAATGATAGCAGTAGAGTATTTCTCTAATGTGCCGCCAAATGTTACACATTTGACTACTTGTCCAGTGGCACGGGAAGGATCTACGAGTGACTGCCTGACACCAATTGTGGTGCATCCAGAATCAAATAGCACAGAGACTGGATTGTTATTCACTAAACCCTTATGTAAGACAAGAGAACCTCTTCCATCATGCGCGACTGATGCCGGAAGAGCAGGAAGAGGATGGCCACAGCTTAAAGTAGACACTGTGGTTGGCTCAAATAACGTTTTGCATTGGGGGCACTGAGATGCTCTCCCAAAATCAAAAGCGGCACATGCCATATTACTAGCATCATTATTATCTTTACTCTGTTTATAGGCTTCATGGACTCTTGTTGTACAGAGTTTGCCTGAAAATGTGGTTTATGTCTTTTGTTTTGAGATCTACCTCGGTTATTATCACCTCTGTAGTTATTGTTACCTCTATTGTAACCCCTATTTGGGTTTGAGTCATAGTTCCCTTGGTTACCATTATCATATTCATTATAATGAGTATCTCTGTAATTATGATCTTGTTGACTCCAAGACGGATAACCCTGATAGTTTCTATAATTACTTCCTCTACGGAAATTCCTATAATTATGACCACCCCTGTGTCGAGAGCTATCAGGTCGTCTCCAGTTCTTTGAAGAAGAACCCTGAAATGATTGGTTACCTTGGTTTTGATAACTATTATGGTTACCTTTTTTATCAAATCTGTTTTGAGGTCCCTGAAATCTGTGTGAATAATTGGGATTGTATGGTGTTGCTGAAGCAACTGGCATACTCTCCTTAATCTTAGTGTTGCCAAAAGTCACGTCGGGGTGTGCAGTGACATATTGGGAACAATATTCTTCCATTTCTTTTAGAGATTTGGGTTTACGCTCATGTATAAATTCAAGGAAAGGTTTGTTCACACATGACATAATCTTATCTCTGAGCAACAAATCCATAAGTCCTTCATACGTTTTTTCTGTTTTGGAAAGCTCAATCCAACGATCAACTGTGAGACGTGCCTTTGCAGTGAATTCTGAGAATTCTACACCCGTCTCAGGTACCATCGTCTTAAATAAAAGGCGATAGCCTTCCTCACTTAGCTGATATTTTTTTATCAAAGCCGCCCTAATGACATCATAATTATCCTTATCTGCTTCTCCTACAAGGCATAATCTAGTCAAAGATTCACCTTTCAAGTTTTCTGATAATTGATTAGCGTATTGTGATTTATCCACATTATGTGTACGACAAGAACGTTCAAATCTATCCAGCCAGAATGTAATATCGTCACTGGACTGATTGAACGGTGGAACCTTAACCTTGTAAGTAGAAGGTTTACCATTACCACTAGATGCCTGATTAACATTACTCATACTTGTCAATCTCAATTTCTCCAACTCAAATTCATGTTCTCTTATTGCTTTTTTCTCTTCAGCATCTAATCTTTTTTGTTCAGCCTCCCTGTCTAATCTTTTTTGTTCAGCTTCCCTGTCCAATCTTTTTTGTTCAGCTTCACTGTCTAATCTTTTTTGTTCAGCTTCACTGTCTAATCTTTTTTGTTCAGCTTCCCTGTCTAATCTTTTTTGTTCAGCTTCCCTGTCTAATCTTTTTTGTTCAGCTTCACTGTCTAATCTTTTTTGTTCAGCTTCACTGTCCAATCTTTTTTGTTCAGCCGCAGCTTCTCTTTCTAATTTTTTTTTGTTCAGCTTCAAATCTCCTTTCCTCCACCTGCATCTGCAATTTCTTTTGTTCAGCAGCAGCCTCAGCTTCTCTTTCTAATCTTTTCTCTTCCGCCATAGCTTTTCTTTCTTCTGCAGCTAATCTTTTCTCTTCTGCCATAGCTCTTCTCTCTTCTGCAGCTAATGCTTTGTCATATTGAGCAACTGCCCATTGTTCTAATTGTTGACCAGTCTTATCAAGGGCTTTCCCTTGTGTAATGAAGTATTCTAAAGTAGACATGATGTCTAACAATAATACTAATCACCTGAATCAATAATAATACCACAAGTTCTCAATGACTTGATTAATCAGTATACTATCCCAATATCTGTGGGTCACAAGCCTTTAATAAGGTCTTGTATAATAGTAATAATAATCAGGTACTGGTTTATACCATAATCCAAGTGCAGTGCACAGGCAATTGTGTCTTATGAAATATACCTATATAAAACATATGTCAACCAACAGAATACATAAAGTACAAATAGGACTGACAATACAAGAACGTTTGCAGAAATCAAAATAAATTAAATAGGGAAATCAATGAAAATAATCACTGAATCTGCAAAGAATAACAACACAAATGACGTCACAATATATGAATATAAATTGTGAATAGAACTGAAAGATAGAAAAGGTTAGACCAACAAATTACAAAAAAATCAAAACAAAACTAAAGAACAAAGAAATATTACAAAAATAACAATAATTACAGTCTTCACAGCTAACACAAAAGCAACAGTTGTCGCAGCAAATTTTCAATCAAGAAAATTGCACCTATAGAAAACGCCCACAACGGACCCTCTATGACGTGGGATATTCTGTTGTGAGGACGCCGCCCAACCTTAAACACAACCCGCTGACATAGAAACTAACATACTATACAAACAAATAACATGTAAACATAAATATATATAAATTATGTGTATGATAGTATGTGTTGCAAAATAGGCTCAGTTTTACAGTAATGGCAAAGTTATTTTTATGAACATAAACAAACTGCCACTTTATTCAATTAAACATTCTGGCCTTAAATATTAAAGTTCATATATGGAAAACAAGAAGATCCATCGATGAAAATAGGACTTCTTAGTACACAAATACTGTCTTCCTGTTAACATTGACAAGAATTGATCCAACTGTTCTGTGAAACTCTGTAATGTTTAATGTAAAACTGTCAACAACGCTGGCCTACATACTGCATTCACTTGACAGGTCACGTGACGAAGTGTTGACAAAGAGCAAACCAATACTGCAAGTGTGTCGTATCAGCCACAGGAAACGGTCTGGTATCGGTAATCTGTTGACTTCTGAACTTCTGCGAGGTCAAACCCAGAAAGCTGGTCCACCAGTTGATAAGGTTGATATAATGTTGGATTTTTATTCCCGTTAATGATATCCACCAAAAGATAGATATAAGTGGATGGAAGCAGACATCATCATCATCATCAGTTGATAAGATCTCTATGGTGTTGTTTGCTCCACTGTAGTGTATGGAATGTCAACTTGACCTACGCAGTGGTATGTAGACATGGATTGAGTGTACAATGTGCGAATGATGATAAGGGTTCGTGTTGTTGACAAATGTTCTTTTCTCACACTCATGTATGACTGGAAGTCATCGACACCAACGACTGTGTACCTTTTCTAAAGTTTAATTGGACGTACACACTCGACAGCACAGATAGTGACAAATCACAGGTTGGCATAATACATCATAGTACAATGGATAAATGGTCTTGCAATGTTATGTTACATGGGCACTCATGTAGATTAATATTATAATGGACTGTCAGTAGCCAAGCCCTCAGCATCGCCCATACATATAAATCATCTGACTTCACTGACTGAGCACGTCAGCTTATAAACAATATTTCAGATGGCTTCTAAACCTAATCTCGTTTAGCGACGATTCTTCAACATAATGTTCAGCACATATTTTTTCATATAATAATATTGAACCGCTGATAAAGGGTTCTCATGTGTAGCAGTGATCTCTGGACTAAACAAGCGATAATACGGGCATCCCCTTTCTCTTCTTGAAAGTCGCTACATGTTTTGGTTCCAAGATGGCTTCACTCGTGAACTGTCACTCACGTTTGGATGCAGATAATGAATCTGTCCTAAAGTTAGTCATTCATAAAACATTGCATTGCTCTGTAGATTTGATCATGAACAATTGACTGCATTCTACAGAATATAGTGCTGCTAGGAATCGAAGTCGTTTTCATCGAGTCAAATATATTCTCTTAGACATTCAAATCGTAACTATCGAAAATGGTGGCTTCGATCGAGAGTTCATAAGAGTGTCTTTGATTACCTTGGTAGAGGAAATATGGAACTGCCATTCCTTGGCAATATGAATAAACACTGGGGTAAAGCATACACGATAGGTCTAGACGACTATCACTTTCCCCACAAATACTGAGATCACTTTTTCCCGGCGACAGGCCGACATAGGAAACACACAGTCCCTATCAGGACGAAGCCAAATCACACCACACTCTAGCGACACATCCGCCGAATAGCCTTTGACCTCTCTAGAGACAACAGAACATATAGTTCGACTTAGATATGTAAAGATATACAGATATAAGACAGACTCGTCCTACTCAGACAAACAATACACATAAATTCAGGTCATAGATATTCTGAAGCAAGAACAATCTATTATTACCCAAACAACGAATAAATCGCAGTAAAATGGATTTATCCGCGGAGTTTGATCGAAGAGATGGCACAACTTTCAAGGGAAGTAACTCAATAATGACTTTCCCTTAAGCACAAAAAATTACCTATGTATAATATTGTAAGATATCAAAGACTGCACGTAACACCATAGTTTTCACGTTTGTGTGTCTTGTTGTCACATAACTGTGTGTGTGTGTGAGTAAGTGGTTAAACATATATATTACATGTATGGAGAATAAGATTCTCTGTTAACAAATTACAATCGTAAAGATAGGCTGGACTAGAGTATCTTCTCGATACAGGGTGTGGTGAAGTGGGATGTTATAAATATTTATAGGGGACTTAGTGTACTGACTGAGATCAGCTGTGAAGGTATATATATATCTAATAAGAGTAGTGTATTATATATAACCTTACTTGCTGCCACATATGTATACCTCAGTCAGAATTATTCTGGAATAGTGTGATGACTACGTTATGTGTCTAGTGTATGTGTATGATGAAGTGTAAGTCACAACAACAGACAGATAAACAATTTAATTTAATCCACTACTCTTGACAACACTGTGACACTCACATACATATAACACTCTACAAGGATATCTTAAAGGAGTCACTGATAACTTTTCAAATAACAATATGTATTCATTGCTGTCATGAATGTATATGTGTCCTGATTCAAATACAAAGGAACCAGGAATCACAATCAATTTTAATTACAAGTTATATGTACAGAATTTATTAATATGAATCTTGTAGTGACATCTATTTTTTAATAGTATCCTATGTGTGTTAGTTGTGTAGTAGTAATATGAGGTAATACTGGTTTTGTTTTGTTCAAGCTCTGTTGGTATTTGTCATCATGACTTCAATAGTTTGTCTTTATTGGAACTAGTATTGGAGATGTTCTCAGTTCCTGATATTAAAACAATTAAATTCCCCTCTTAATGTTATTTTACAATGTCATTTTAAGATGGGGGTACATAATGTTGAGCTCAGCTGGCCACATCAGCTTATCTTGCGTGATGGCGGCAGGAAAAGACTCCTCTGCTCGATTTCTCCCCTGGGCTCTGGAGACACCTCACTGATAGCTAAATGGACCAAGGAGTATGCTGTCCGACTCTGGATTCAGCAAAGCTCTGACCAGGTGCTGCTCAATAACTGTAAGACCACGGTCCCTGAAAACAAGAAGGATGTACCTTCTACGTCATAACTAATTTATACTCTCTTTTTACACTGAGCACAATACATCACAAACATTGAGTTCAGAGCGTTAGGCCAACTGTCAGCTTCATCTGAAATACTTTATACCAGTATTAACCTCCTTAATGGTTACTACGCCTCTGCACTTCCAGCATTATTTCTGTCTAATCAATAATCTAGGTGTCAGTGTACTGTTTGGCCATTCCATGCCGTTTTACTTTCCTCCGACACCTTCTGTTCAGGTTGGAGCATTATAGGCTTTACATCATGTTTGCTACTGAACTACACATATATACAGGCATAAATTAACAATTCACATTCAATTTTCATTAAAAGATACTGAATGTTTCAAGCTTACCACAATTTATGGAAATAAACAGATACGTTGACTAGCAATGAATTCTGGCACAAAATACTGGCACAAATTCCCATCTGCTTATGTTCCAGGCTTTTATTTAACACAAATATGAGCTGGCTTCAACGCACTGTTGCTTTATCAAGCTTATTTGAACTAGTGGTCTCGAACTAACGCTCCTAAGTGATTATATCAGCGAGTCTGGCCAATGGAGCCACGTTTCGACAAGTGTTTGAAAAAATTTTACCTTCCTACGTCTCCCCTAACAACCAAGGATAGCATTTATAGTCCGACTAATCGTGTGTAGCCTTACATATCATTCCAGCCAATCAGTTCAAATGTAACTTGTGGCCCATTTCCCGTACAATGGTGGTTTAAAAAAATCTACCACTGAGCGATTCTGATTTTGGGTTGTTGTTTGACAGCACCATCAAGACTATTTGCGTAACGTTTTACATATTCTTTGTCAGCAAGCCCTAAGGAACCCACATAT
>JAMPIV010006629.1:0-52209 GCA_024509875.1 Oreohelix idahoensis
GGATGACTATGTTTTTCTTTGGTTTCTCCATGCAAGGTGTTCCACATCTGGCATCGGAGGAAGAAGCCTTTCCTAACATCGTCGAATGCAAAGCCCTCACGGAGATGGTAAACAGTTCTGTATTGGTGGTTACGTAGCTGGCACTCTGGAATCTTGTGGTTTGATTCAGTTCAAGTGAGTGGTATTTGTTGTGCTCGGAGCCGAAAAAGTGCTCCGATCCATACTTAATGGTATTAGCATCAAGGAACAAAGGCCATATTACCCTTCTCCCAGTGTTTTCTATCTGTTCAGCCAAGTTTGTTTGTTGTTCGTATGAGTGTTTTTGCCGTTGTTAGTGGTCTTGTTCCCTTCTGTCATTACCTGGTGTATTTCAGTGACCAGGGATCCAGTATTATGATGCCATAGTAAGTGATAAGGTGAACAGCATCTAGAATTAGGCTCAATTCTACACTGCCTTCTAAAGCTTGAAGGGCAGACATTGTCAAAAAATGATGTTTTGAGGGAAATACATTGAATACAGATGGTATACTGCTGTTTCGTAATGATTCTTCGTAGTTGGAGCAAACTCCCCGCATGCATTAATCAGCTCGTTGGAGGATCAATCTGGATGGATAACATATGTAGAATAAAAAGAGCTTTGATAGTGGCCTTAAATGCAGATCCGTCAGTTTAGACATGCAACCATTCATTAATAGTTCATTTTGATGCACTGACTGTGTTTGGTTGTTCCATCTACATTTTATTTCTAGTTTTTTTTTTTTAAGCGAGGATGTGGTGCCATAAGTATACTGTACCAGCGCTAGGAGAGAAAATGGGAGTGTTTTTGTGTAGGGTTCACAGTGCTCATACCCAGCAACCAAATTACCGGCTGCTTACGCCGAATTCTCCGAGTGCCTAGGCATATGACCCAGTTGAAGGCCATAGAATTGGCCACGTCTCTGTGCCTGTACGATTGTTTTTCCGATCTTCATGATGTAGTTCATATGCACTTATTCCCCCACACCTGACTTGATCCATATACATCTGAGAATGTGTTACCATGTGAGTTTACCCGGTTTTTATTTTGCGGTTTTGGGTCTGGTTTCAGATTCGTTGTGTTTAGAGCCGGACCGAAGACGTGCACCAACAGTGAATAAATGCAGTCAGCGACCCAGAGCTTGCGTTCATGGTCAAGCGAACCAGAGGCAGACCGGACGCTGATTTCCTCCCAAGTGGTTGGTCCTGGAAAACAGGCTGCATCAATGCAGTCCTGGATTGAAGAGGAGTAGGGATCGAAGTGGGAAGTTTAACCCAGTCCCAAAAACATGCACGTTTGCTGATCGGATGTAGGCCGGAAGGCGCATTTATACGCAGCTTTGCTGTAAACAGACCTCAAACGCAATCGTTCTTTTCAGGTACGAAGGCAGGGAATGAAAAACCTTCAGTTTACCAAGTACGAGGTCCTCCTGTGGCTCTTCTACCACGCAGCTTAGAATGTTTTAGAAGTTTTGCTATAGGACCAAGGAGTTTACAATTGCCACTCCTTTCATTGAAAAATGGAAATTTTCTAGTGCCTAGAGTGAAGCAAAGGGAGGACTCAATTCCACTATATGGAAAACACCATAACACATCATACCCCGTGTCTGTAAAAACAGACTAGGATCCACTTTAAACACATAAGGGCTGTCAAAGAAATGGGAGGCGTCAAACAATGTTACCCAAAAAGTAGGTGCTGGGAGAATTTTTAAAGCAAAAGAGATTAGAGCACAGTATTATCGGACTTTCCCTAAGGCTTTATGCCCCCGTTGTGGAAACGTTATTTGATATTCTTCCAGGGGCGTTTAATAAGATTGGTTGCCACGATTTACTAAGATGTTATTTATGGGCCGATGTTACAGCTTCACTATCGAAGTATTGTATTTTGAGGTAATTATATTCAACCGTCATCACATAAATTTTTGCCGCCATACTTCATTGTCGTATTCGAACCTGATCGTTTGAGAAACCCCGCTCTAGATAGTAGAGATAGATTTCAAATACGCTAGTTGGAGTGGTTTGGCAGAATTTGGTCCAACGAGAGAACATACCTGACCGGGAAAACAAGCAATCATGCTGGGGATGATGATGCCAGCGTGTACATTGACGGGTAGATGGAACAATGTTTCATTCCAACTCAGTCTTATCCCGAAGAATTGTTTGCATGTCTATACTGACGGATCTGCATTTAAAGCCACCTTCAAAGCAGGTTATGGAGTCTACATATGTTATCTTGATGGATCCTCCGTTGAGCCGTTTGATGCACGCGGGGAGTTTTGCTCAAACTATGAAGGTGAAATCATTGCACTGGAAACAGTTGTATAGCATCTGAAATACTATTATGGATTAATCATTTCCCTTAACGGTTTTAAAAATACTGTCATGTTTAATTGATTGCCTGTCCTTCCACGCTTTATGAAGGCTGTGGACGGTTTTTTTTTGTAGAAACAGAAAATTCGAAAACTAATTCAGGATGCAGGTCATCTTAATCAAACCTATGACATCAGAAATAGTTATGCATACATTAAATCACCGTCAGTTATTTCTTCCCTTAAAAAAAATTATCCAATGGGCAACAAACCGTCCAGGTATTTCTTCCTTAATCCATGGCCCAAAGCACCAATTATATAGGTTGCTTTTGAAGCGATAGTTTCTGTACCCCAGCATGGACCAAGGGACAGTAGATCCATATCCGTTTTCTTGATGATTTCGATGCTTTTTTGGAGGTTCTTCCATTCTTGTCGATAGCCAGAAAACATTTCGGACCGATCGAAGCAAGGATTGTGAGTTGATGCAAAAACTACTTTTGTTAATAAAGTCTTGGCTGCAGTAACTGCCTCTACATCCATTCTCATGCTGGAGGATGTTATCATGTAAGCTCCGTTATATTGAGCAACGGTTCTGCCCTTTACTCTAGCAGAGAAGCCCCACCCCGATTTATTACCACAGATGACCAATCAGTGTAGACAATGGCATCTTCATCCCCAGCATTATCATTTATAAGTGGGCCCGCCCCCCCCCTTTTTTTAGAGTGTAAAGGAGTATGTAGGGCCGAAACACTTGTCGGACGGTGGGACTACTTCTGATGATCAGATTGCTTCCTGTTGTATCGCTCTGTAAAGAGTTTCCTATCATAGTTACATGGTCAAGCCAGTGACGATCGGGAAGAAGACCGATTGGGCTTTCTGGGAAAAGACAGATGACCACTGGGAAAGGACTCAGAAATCCTGGCGCTCTGACCGGGTTAGCACCCCGTTAAGCTGTATTGCAATTGCTACAGAGACCCAAAAAAATGTTAGATAGCCCCAGGATTTCACCGAAAGGGGGAGGAGAATGATGATTCCAACAGGCGCCTCATTGGGAATTGACCAGACCCATTATCACGGGAATTCGAGCTCTGAACAACGGCTGGAATTTCCCATGTGCCTGTGTAGGAAAATTCTCTACTCAGAGAGAGGAAACAAAATGAAAATCCACCGAACGAAAAAGGGGATGTGGTAGCTCATCTGGGGGAGATCATACAGCCGCTCATGTTCTCGACGTGGATAAGACGTGAAGGAAATAACGCAGGCCAGGAGTCAATCCACAGTGCTGAGTACAATTGCAAGTTGATCACTGCCTGATGATGATCTCACACACTCCTTGCACGGGAAGAGGGATGCAATAAAGTTTCCCCCTTCCAGTGCAAAAGGGCATTGGGAACAGCTGGACGAAGCCGTGGCAAACAAAGAGTTGGTATAACACCTGAAAGCAGTACTAAACTTTGGAGAAGAAGCTGGATAAATCTTCGGACGGACATAAATATATCTGCACTGTCGCAAAGTGTTCGGAGTGAGGAAGGCAAGGGAAAGTAACCCACCACGGAAAAAGTAGAAGACAAATTAAAATAGAAGAAATCAGGGAAAACAGAAGAAAAGCATGCCGAAAAACTTTTCTAAGAAGACGCAGTTTGCCACAGAGGAAGGAAGGGTTACGATTGAGGGTTTGGGAGCTCCCTGATTAAAGGCCAACATAATTGCCCTTTTGTAGAGCACGGAAAGGGAGTTGTGCAGAAGAGAAGGAAAGACTCGAAAGGGATATAGGGAAAGATTTCTTCAGGGAGCCCCTTCAAGTTTGCTAAAGAACTGTACTGTCTTGAGCCAGCCACGGTCGGGTACGCTAAACATCAAGAAAGAAGATCTGGAAGTAAGAACACTCTTAGAATGACATATTCAGATGGTCGCAAAGATGAGCCGCCCTCAGACAGCATGGCAGGCCTTAAATGGCCAAGTAAGCCAGGAGCTGAATTTAACACCAAGCTCCCCAACGGTGCAAGACTGGGTAGAAAACATTGTCAGGAAAGCTCGACGTGTGCAAGTCAGCTCCAGGTACCTAATGGTGTTCCATATGTGGTGTATAAGAGATGCCCTGAAGTGCTCAAACGACTGCTCCGTTTACTGAAGAATGCGTAGAAAACCCAGCTTGTGAACAAGGAATGAAGAAAGGCGAACGGAGTCTACATCCCGAAGGAGCAAAATTCCACAAACATCAGTCAGTTCAGGCTAATCTCACTACTCAATGTGGAATGGAAGATATTCTTCTCAGTGATGGCGAAAAGACTCACTACATACCTCCTGGCAAATGGGTACATTGACACTACCATTCAGAAAGGAGGTATCCCAGGTACACCAGGATGTCTAGAGCATGCCACAATGATCTGGGAAGCAATCCAAAAGGCAAAGTCTGAAAGAACAAACCTCCATGTAATCTGGTTGGATCTAGCGAATGCTTATGGATCCGTTCCACACCAGATGCTGTGGCAGGCCCTAGAAATGTATCATGTTCTACAAGAGATTGAAGCTATATTTCGCAGGGTTTGCGGTCAGATTTTCAACCAGAGAATACACAACGAAGTGGATTGGCCTTGAAGTTGGAATTGCGATGGGGTGTACCATCTCTCCGATACTATTCGTGATGGCTATGCAGGTAATCCTCAATGCGGCTGAAGGAATGGCTATAGGTCCAAAGCTCGGTGGAATGTGTCACATGCCACCACTCAAAATCATTCATGGATGACACACAACAATTCCCTGACATCAGATGAACATCAGGCCCGGCTGGATGTTTAGAACGCCTGGATCGAAACTAGTCAGCTGGTGCAGAATGAGCTTTCAAACCCAAGAAGTCGAGAAGGCCCTATCAGCCCGGGAAAGGGAAGATAAAGGCAGAGGAGGAAATATTCATGGTTTCCAACCAAATAATCCCTACTGTCATTGAGGAACCTGTTAAAGGTCTTGGCAGGGTGTACGATGCCTCATTAAAATGCTTGAAGGCAGTGCAACAGACAATAGAAATGGCAGACAGAGGGCTACAGATCATAGACCAAAGCAGACTCCTGGGAAAGTTCAAACTGTGGTGCCTCCAGTTCATGTTGATACTGAAGTTGCTGTGGCCACTGCTTATATATGAAATAAGCACAAGTACAGTGGAAGCTATAGAGCAGAAGGTCAACACGTTCATGAGAAAGTGGCTAGGGGTACCACCAGGTCAGTCAGATGTAGCACTGTACTGCAAAAAGTCAAAACTTCTGCTCCCTTTCAAGTCAGTTGTTGAAGAGTACAAAGTTGGAAAGGCAAGGCTTGCAATGATGCTACGCGAGTCAGCTGATGACGTGGTTAAGTCCATTCAGCCCACACTGAAAACGGGAAGGAAGTGGAGAGTGGAAGAAGCTGTTCATGCTGCCCAAGAGTCACTCAAACTGAGGGAGGTAATCGGATACACACAAACGAATAGACGGGGATTTGGTCATGGGGACATCCGCTGGTGGTCCAAGGCATCAAGCAGGTAGCGCAGAGACATGGTAGTTCAGGAGATACGAGGAGCTGAGAATGATAAGAGGTTGCAAAAAGCAGTGCAGCAGGTCCAACAAGGCCAATGAACTACGTGGGAAGGAGCCCTGCAGAGGTCCTTGACATGGAATGATATATGGCATATGGCACCTCTTAGGCTCAGCTTCGTTGTTAGATCAATGTATGACCTGCTGCCGTCGGCCACCAACCTTGTGAAATGGGGAAAGTCGGATGATGAGCAGTGCCCCCTGTGCCAGTGGAGGCAGACACTCGGACACGTGCTCTCAGCGTGTAAGGTGTCATTAAGGCAAGGGCGATACACTTGGCACCATAACAAAGTGCTAAATGAGCTTGCTGCGACAATAGATCTGGCAAGGATGTGGCGAATAGCGAACCCGGGCCGAGCACCGCAAATACATACTTTCTGAAAGAAGGAAAGTCAGCACACCCCAAACCGAGTAATCCTGGTAGCAGTTTACCATCTCTTCTTGACTGTGCAAACGACTGGGAGATGGCGGTAGACCTACCTGGACGAGGGGCATATGAAGAGAGTATCAGAAAATCGCGGAGACGGCCGGATATAAACAGGGGCCTTAAACTCAACAAAAATCAATCATGGACAAACATTACAGGTCTACATTCAATGGAGGACAGACGTGGCAATAGTCTTACAACAAGCTGAAATATTTAAGAGGCTCGCATGCATCAGATAATGAATAAGCTAGGAAGAGTCATGCTGAAACTAATTAACTTTATAGCCTTGGCAAAAGAAATCAAATTTACAAAGTTACCATGCTAGCAAACTCGGTCGCAAAGACTAGACACGGGCAGAAAAAGAGAAAGCTACGATCCGTGGAGGCTATAATGAGAAGAGAGGGAAACGAAAGAGAAGGGCATTTGAAGAGAGGAAGGCTGAAAAGAATAGAGTAGAAAAGGAGAGGGCATTCTAAAAGGTACACGCTGAAAGAGCAAAACAAAAAGGAACATGACATAGCCCACTCAGACTGAAGGAACTCGAAATTGAAGGAAGGAGAGTCGAATCTAGTGGGCTGGGTAGTTCCCAAGGCAGCAATGGGGCAAACATCTCTCAGGCAGCTTCGCCTAGTGCTACTTCTTTCCACTTATGTTCTGAGGCTTCTGAAGAAATAGACATCTGTCTCTCTAGATTTGAGTGTTATAACTGCTACTTATGGCTTAGAGAGTGTAAAATACAGCATGAAGCTATCCCATAGACTTGAGGGGATCAGGTTTTGACGTGTTTCTGAAAATGCCCTACGAAGAACAAAACAACAATGGCATGGTGAAGAAGGCTTTGCTTCAGCGTTTTCAGCTGAATAGAGACTTTTCGTAGCAAGTCCGCGAGGCTAAAAGGTAGAAGGATGAGTCATTGAGGCAATTTGCTTGTGGTAAAAGAGGGTACTGGTGTTATTAATTAGGGGGTAAACAGAGTGAGGTCAAGCTGTGTAAGTTCCTACAGTCTAATTGTTGATGGTGATGAATCTCAGAGTCCCTATCCGCCACCTCTCAGATCTCAATCTGTGTAAAATAGGTTCTGTGATGTTGTGGGGCTGAGTGTGTCTAGGGTAATGTATTTAATATATATGGACGAAATAAAATGTAAACAGAACTGTAACTCAATAATATTAAAGTGAGTAAGACTTTTGTTATAGTTTAGGTAATTTTTTTTTTTTTACAATTTAATTTCCCTGTACCTCAATTTTTCTGGGACAGGGATTGTCAAACTCAATAAATTTATACATACTTGTATATACACTATTTAAAATAAATAACTGGAACTCTGTATCTTATTTCTATGGATAAAGATCACTGTAAAATTCCACCCACTGATCTGTCTATCTGCTTGTACGTATCACTGTTCATATGTTGGACAGATTGTTTGCTTCATCATCTCACGGTGAGTTTAATATTTATGATTTTTATGGTTATTGTGGTGGAACATTTGATGTTACACTCTCAGTGCCGGTATAACGGACTTATCTTAAAAAATGGAGACAACGTTTGGCCCTTCGATTCTCAAATACATTAAACTGGCTTTCGAGCTGAAGAAAAGGGGTATCTGCGGCAACATGCTGAGCGTTCCTTCCAACTTCTTCCCTCACCGGGTTTCCTGCCACCAATAGGTATGCTGGTATAGGACCCTCAAACAAGAATATCACATATCATAAGCTTGACTTTGGCAGTTAATGGGTTCTACCACTACCTTAAGTGTCCAGACGGTGAAAGCTTTGGTCATACAGACTCTCCCGCTGATGTCAGATTTAGATAGTTTTAATTTCAAATGGCGGTTTTTGCCAACGAAATGTTAATTTTATTGCCCCAAGCTACTCTACTACTTGACCAATCAAAACGCGTATCAAGCAATTTCAACTTTTCTCACGCAACCAAATTGAGCAGTTGATAAGTGTGTTTGTTCGTCTGTCTCAATTTTTATTTCTACCATATCTTTGTTATTAATGGGTCGATTTTTGTATTAAAAGTGATTATTAAAGGGACAACTGTCCTCTATCTTCCTATATAGGTTTCCTTTACCCATTTATCCTCGTTTTCAACTTGGTAATTTTTCTCGAATTTATAGTGCTCTGTTCACTGAACTAAAATATTAATAAAAGGCCAGATAATTTATTATAAGGGAAAATTTTAGGATATATATTAACCAATATTCATCATCATGTGAAGTATTCTTTCCAGAACGTTGTCTCCATTACAGCTGCTCTGAACGCATCACGATTCTGGGCAAGTCGACTTGCATCAGCCAAAGACAAGTTCAGACTCTCTGTGATGTCCTGGGTCAACCGTCGTCTAGGTCGACCCCTTCCCCTTTTTCCAGGGACCATGCCTTCCATCACTGTTTTTCCAGACTATTATGTCTTTTTATATGACCGAAAAATTTCAGCTTCCTTATTGCGATGGTATTTAGGAACCAATGTTCCTGTACGTTTAGTGAGGCAGTACTTCTCTGTTGGTCTTTTTTTCTGTCCAGGGTATTCTCAACATCCTTCTGTAGCATTTCATTTCGAATGATGTAATCTTTTTTGCAACTGTTTTATTGAGTGTCCAAGTCTCGCAGCCGTATGTTGCTACTGGGAATATACATGCTCTGATCAGTTGTAACTTTGTTTCTTTGCTTGTGCCTTGCCATTAACCAATATTAGCGCTACCCTTCAAGACATCCCTGTTATTTATAAAGAAATAAATTATCTAAGTTTTTTTTTTCAAACGCCAAAGTTAGTTTTGATTTCCATTTGTAATTCACCTTCTCTCTCCCCTATAAAACGAAGCAAAAAATTGGTTCGCTGCCAAGCCTTACGGCTTCCGTCATAAATATTGGGAAGGGTCGAGCGTGTGCATGTGTGTTTTGGGAAAGGGGGGGGGGGTGGTGGTATTTTTTTACGCTTGGCGTTAGAAAATTCAAACTCTTTAGTTTAATTATTAGCGGTTTGATGTGACAATGGCCTTGAAACCAAGGCCAAACATGGATATTATTTATAGATTTTTAACTGTAATAGTGAAAAATTCAAACTATTTCGTCCAATTTTTAGATGGTAAGTTTGACCTTGCCCGTGGCAATTTTTCAAATATAGTAGGAGTGGTTTATAGGTTGCAAATTTACGTTACTAGATTTTTGAATCGAGGAAATTTGAGCGGGGTGTAAAACGGAGTCTTTACTACACATCTCCCCTTTTAAAAAGCCTGCACCACTAGTGCAGCTTTATGTTCCGTGTTACAATCCCGATCAAATGAACTCAACTAGGCTTTATGAGGATCCGGGGTTTCTGCAGGTGGATGCCTACTCAAGACATCTGCCCCAACGTTCTGCGAACCCGGAATATACTCAATGATAAATGAGAAAGTTTGGATGAGCAGAGACCACCTTAACAAACGTGCATTACCATGTTTTGCCTGGGCCAGAAAAACCAGTGGCTGATGATCGCTTTGTACCACAAAATGTCTACCGTACAGATAGATCGGGAATTTCTTGATCGCCCAGACTAAAGCCAAACATTCTTTTTCGATAGTTGAGTAGTTTTGTTCTGCTCTGTTTAATTTGCGGCTGGCATACGCAACTGGGTTCAACTCTCCGTCTGGTGAAGAGAACCGTTGCAATAATGGGGCTCCCGAACCCACATTACTTGCATCCGTTCTTACCACGAATTCCTGACTCAAATCAGGTAATTTCAATATAGGCTTCCTGATGAGTTTTTGCTTTAACTCATTGTATGCCAGCTCACTTTCTGCCGACCATTCTATTTTATCTTGTTTCCCTTTACGAGTTAAATCTGTCAGAGAAGAACACACAGAGTTAAAATTTTTAATATATTTTTGGTAAAACCCACAAAGTGAGATGAAGGATCTCACACCCTTCTTAGTCTGGGGTCTGGGTGCTCTCTGCAATTTCTCCAGGTTTTTAGGGTCAGGGGTCATGCTACCCTGATGTACAGTATGTCCCAAGAATTCAAATTCCTTGCATCCAATACAACATTTTGTTGGTCTAGCAGTTAAGTTTGCCTCTCTGAGTCTATCAAATAGCAAATTCAAAGAGTTAACGTGTTCTTCAAAGGTTTCCGTAGCGATGAGGATATCATCCATGAAATTTGTAATACATGGGTTTTTCAGGGGATCCAATAGTTTTCTCATCATTCTAGAGAACACACTCGGAGCGTTTTTCAGCCAAAACGGTAACATATTGAATTCATAGTGCCCTTCCGAGGTGCTAAAAGGTAGATAAGGTCGAATCTCAGGCTTCACTGGAATCTGGTAATATCCCTTACTGAGATCTACTTTTGAGAAATATTTTGCCTTATTCAACCCAGCAAATTGTTGGTTTAGTATCAGGTAATGGATCCACCTGACTTTCTGTGACAGCATTCAGTTTCCTGTAATCTATGCACAGTCTATGTTCACCAGAGGGTTTCCTCAACAATACCACACTGGAGCTATAAGGAGATTCACTGTGAAAAATAATCCCTTCTTGTAACAGATAATCTATCTCCTCTTTTAAAGCTTTCTCTTTTGCGAATGGGATAGTATAGGCTCTCATACAGATGGGTGTTGGGTCTAGCAGTTTCATATCATATTCCAAAAAGTTAGTGTACCCCGGTCTGTCCGTTAACACGTCTGTATGATTTTTCAGAACCTTTTGAATCTTCTCCCTCTGCCCTTTTGTCAGATGATTACTGACTTCCACATGTGCAGTAGTTTCGCGTGGTTTTAGGGGGTATTCGTAAGAGGTGAGAGGTTCGTTTTTCATCTCAGTAGCTATGGCCAAGGTCATTAGGTGTGCCCCTTCCAAGGTTTTCCTGTCATGGTATTTCTTAAGGAGGTTCTTCTTCTTCCTTGTTCGTCCTGAAAAGGACGTTGGTTGCGTTGTGTCTGTTTACGCCGGAGCTGTGATATCTGCACCTTTCAGTCGACACATCCGACTTCAGCATGGCAGTTTTTGGGACCGGGTTTGCCTTCCCTCTGCGATCCCTACTCTCTCAGCCAGACTGCAGTGATGCAGACTGTTTCCAGGACCACCACGTGGAGGTGGAGTATGGTCTTAGTCAGCTCTGGTTCGCTGACTCTGATGCAAGCAGTCAAGCTATGGGTCGCTGACTGCATTCTCTATTGCTGCATCTGTGGGTCCCAAGGAGGTTCACATGATAGACTTTTTCCTTTCCCTTCTTGTCTATCTTATAATTAGTTCTAGATTCCTTTTCCAGAACTGTGTATGGACATTGCCATCCTATCTGAAGTTTGTTGCTACTGCCGGGTAACAGAAGAAGTACCTTCTCTCCCACGGCAAGCTCCCTATCCTTCGGTTTCTTATTATAATATGCAGCATGTTTCTTCCTGGCTTGTCTTAGGTTATCATTTGCCAATTTCCAGCCAGTTTTTAATCGAGTGGTCAGCTCGTTCACATACTGATATGATGAGGTTACAGTCTCTTCTGCCTTCTCATCAGTCCATGTCCTCGATAAGGCTTCCAATGGACCTTTTATGGGCCGGCCAAATAGCAAAGTTGCCGGCGCCATTCCTGTTAATGCTTATGTAATTGGAAGTATTGTGGTGGGGACTTGTCTCCCTTTAATTTGTTATCACACACCAACCGTCCGCTACCAATTTTCCGACTGGGGTTTTCCCGCAGTTTCAGTTTCAAAGCGAGTTGACTTCCCTCTCTTCTGTTTTTATCCAGTTCCAGGAATTCCGACCAAGGGATTATCGGGTGGAACTGGGTTGAGGTCACTTTTTGTACAATACGCATAGTGGCCATTCTAACTGGTTTAATTGAAGACTGTGTGTGAAAAAGGGTTTTCCTATCCTCCGTGTTTACCTTATCATATTTAATTTTCATGTATTTTCAGGCCTGTTTTCACCATAGTGCTTTTGTAGGTCCTGATGATTTTCCCAACGTGTGGGCTTTCCCTTGTTGCATTGGTCACAGGCCTCCACAAATTCTGCAATGTCTTCCGCTACGCCTGGCCAATAGAATTTCATAGATACCCTTTGACCTATAGTACCTATTTTCTCATGTACACCGTTTGATGCAACATGTGATCTTTTTATCACTTTCTCCCTATATGAAGTGGGAAGAACTAGCTGTCCATGACCATTTGAACCAGTTCCAGCCTTCCTATACATTAATTTGTTCTTCATATAAAAATCTCCTTTGTTTGGAGGGGTATGGCTTTTTGGGAGTTTCCTGAAACACGGCTTTAGTGACCTATCCTCAGCCGGTGCCTTCCCCATCTCCTCTGGATGAGTATTTATTGGGTTTTCTTCCTCCTTCCTTGACTGTGATCTGGTCTGTACTGCTGCCATGATCACTGGTCTTTTGGGACTTCCCAAAAACACATATCTACACCCCAGTATCAGAGGGTAGATTGGTTCGTTTATCACTGCTGCTCTAATCACTCCTTCCACATAGCGAGTTTTTACATTGATTCTTGCAATGGGAAGTGTCATGGTTGCTACTTCCTTAGTCGCCCCTTGGATCTCCACTGTTTCTGTGGTATATTGATCTGGGTGCACTAGGTGAGAATTCACGACTGAGTCAAAATCCAATCCAGTATCATAAAGGCACTTAATGGTGGTCCCATTGCATACTACATCTTCACATACAGGGGGATGATGAGGTTCCTGCTGTCCAGTAGGTTGTTCTTTCTTTCCCTTGTGTCCTGTTTTAAGGCATGCAGCGTAATATGGAGGTTTCTTCTTACAGTCTCTGGTGTTATGATTGTTCAACTTGCAAAATTTACACCATCTTCCTTCTGGCCTGTAGAGTTCCTTGTCATTTGTTTGAGGGTTTCTATCTCTAGGATCATATCTTTGCCTATCATAATTTGGTTTAAACCTAGGGCTTTGTTCTCTATTGTCAAGCTTAGTCTGAGTATGTGGGGTTTTATTATCTACTGGTTTCATTTTAATGCCAGCTACTTCTGACTTAGCTGCCTGATATCTCTCAGCAACATTGCAATCTATCTGCACCTTGTTCCATGAGAAATTTTCTCAAGTCTGGAGCCATGGACTCTCTTAACTGCTCCATCATAATCATTTCCTTCAAATCTTGGGTTTTCCCCAAAGCAGTCCATTTCTCCAAATAAGTTTCTAGTCGGGCAGATAATTGGTGGTATGTCTCCCCAGACAATAGCTTAGCATGTTTAAATGTCTTCCTATAGAATTCACTGTTCTTCTCATATCTGACTAAGCGAGCTTGTTTTAGAATATCATAATCTTCTTGCTCTTCTCTGCTCAATTTGGAGAAGACTTCATAAGATGTACCCCTAAGTCCTTGTGATAATTTTAAACTCCACTTCTCCCTTTCTAACCCATAATTAGTAGCTAGTCTTTCGTATCAATTGAGGAATGACTCAATGTCATCCTCTTTCTCTACAAAAGGATCTAAGTGAAAGTTCATGGCTGAATAAGAGGCCCCCTGACTTGCATTAGTATCAGAGGTAGATGGGCTGCTTCCATTTTCTGGAACATGTTCTTGCAGTTCCAGTTCCTTGAGTTTGAGCTCATGTTCTCTTTGCAAACGTTTTTCTTCTTTTTCCGCCTCCATCTGCTACCTTTTTTTTCTGCCTGCAATCTCTTTTCTTCTCTTTCAGCTTCTAACTGTAATTTCGTAGTTTCAGCCTCTCTATCAGCCTCTAATTTCCTAGCCTCCGTATCAGCCTCTAATTGTAATCTCTTCTCTTCAGCCAACCTCCTATCTTCCCTTTCAATAAACTTATCACATTCAGTAGTTACATACTTGTCACAGAGAGTTATGATCATTAAATTCTCTATATACTCTTCTTTTCTTCACCCGTGTCCTCTATTTTATTATCACTCTTTTGTTATCCTTTTTGTATTTTTTCGCATTCGTTCGTTTGCGACTCAAACATTACTATTTTCCCATTCAAACTTTCGCCGAGTGTCTGTTCTCATTTAGAAACGCACTAGCGATGTTATTACGTAGATGCCAGGCTCGGGAGGTTATTGCGTAGTGGACGAAACTGTGAATATTCGCTTTCGCCAGACCTATAGGCGACATTTTGTCTGCATTTTCACCTGCCACAACGAGTTGCATCGGCTGAGCGCTCAGGTGAGGCGCGATAACCGACATCTCCTCGGCGCAGTTTGAGACATTTGTTTGGAAATCCCAGCTGACAAGGCACTCACTGTTGGCCATGGTCAGCGTGAGGTGTGAAAACGCACGAGTGTCAGTTCATGGTAGTCTTCTAGTTTATGTAAGGTGTTTAAGAATGAGAAGGGGAGATTATTTCGTTTTACGAAATAAGTTGGGACCTCTTTGTCCTGGTTTAAGATATTTACCGGAGTTTGAAACTTTAATTTCGTTCATTCTCCAAAATTTGCAGTAGACAGGTGTTGAATGAGGTTTTTACTGTTGTTGTGGGTCATTGCTTGTTGAACATTGTTCCATGTAATATGAATAAAGCAATTATAAATTTCTGGCCCTTGCATTGTTTTTGATATGTTCATCTTTTCATTCAGTTATTTGCATCGTGCCTTCGATGGTAATTAAGCGAATGCGGGGTGGAAGATTTCGAACAATACTTGAATTTTGCAATTCGATTGACTTGATAAGTCATTTCATTGAGTCCACACATTTTAATATACAGTTTTACAAGTCAAGACAATCCACTAATTTTGATCATAAAAAGTACATATTACACTAGATTGAATAGATATATATGTATATCAGTCCTTGTCCAATAAACCGAATTACTGTAGGCAGAACGTCATAACTATATGCACGCGCGGTTGGGGATTCCAACAGCCGACAGTGAGATTATGCGTCTGACAATATAAATATTATGGACTGTTAATTCATCCTTCCCTGAATTCAATTACGTACTAACCTGAATCATTTTATCTCTTCACAATAACCATGGACTGACCCATGTCCCTACTTGAATAAAATATATCTGTGCGGCAATACTATGCCCAACACTGGAAGGAGAAAAGACACGTCTTTACAGCTTGACGGTCAACACAAAAAGGGTCCCGTATCTTAGTCACGGTGCGTGACCTATCAACGCTACCACGTCATAATTCGATCGAGTGTATAGCGCTTAATAGTCCAAGAATTATTTACCTTAGATTATATTAAATGCCGTAACCCCTAAAATTGCACGCTGCCAACCTATAGCAGACGACTGCAATAGAACTACCGTAACAACAGGATGTTTCGTGCTAAAGAGAATAAGCTGTATAGCGAAGTCCTAGTTTGTTCCTGAAAGGAGACAGAAGTGATTGCAATAACTACAGAGGCATCTCTCTTCTTAGTATTGTTGGTAAGGTTTTTGCCAAAGTCATCTTAATACGACTACACAAGTTAGCTGAGCGCATATATCCAGAGTCACAGTGTGGATTCCGAGCTGGCAGATCAACAACAGACATGATCTTCTCTCTCCGCCAGCTTCAGGAAAAATCAAGAGAGCAGAAAAGACCATTATATATCGCCTTTATAGACCTCACAAAAGCATTCGACCTGGTTAGCAGGGATGGACTCTTTAAAATCCTCCTGAAAATAGGCTGCCCTTCTAAAATGCTGGAAATGATAAAGTCATTCCATGACGGCATGAAGGGAACAGTCCAATATGCTGGAAGCACGTCACAGCCCTTTGATATACGAAGTGGCGTTAAACAAGGCTGTGTTCTGGCTCCGACCCTCTTCGGAATCTTCTTTGCCTTACTCTTGAAACATGCATTCAGAGATGCAACTGAAGGAATATGCCTTCACACTAGGTCAGATGGCCGTCTGTTTAATCTTTCAAGGCTGAAGGCAAAAAACAAAAATCAGAAGGGTCACTATAAGAGACCTGTTGTTCGCTGATGATGCTGCAGTCGTCACTCAAAGCCAACAGGAGCTTCAGAGCTTGATGAATCGCTTCACTAAAGCATGCAAGGACTTTGGCCTCACAATAAGTCTAAAGAAAACGAATGTGCTGAGTCAGGATGTGGGTGCTGCACCAGTTATCACTATCGATAACTATGAATTGGCAGTGGTGCACCACTTCACATACCTAGGGTCTACCATCAATGACAAACTCTCACTGGATACAGAAATCGACAGCCGCATTGGCAAAGCTGCATTACCCTTTGCCCGCCTCACATCGCGTGTTTGGGGAAACTCTAAACTCACAATGAAGACCAAAGCTGCGGTATATAATGCCTGCGTCACCAGCACACTCCTATATGGCAGCGAGACCTGGACGACCTATGCTACGCAAGAAAGAAGGCTCAATACCTTCCATTTGCGGTGTCTACGCCGCATCCTCGGCATCTCGTGGAAAGATAAAGTGACAAATGTCGAGGTGTTGTCACGTGCTGGCCTTCAAAGTATGTATACGCTTCTTAGACAGCGCAGACTTCGCTGGCTTGGCCATGTTCGCGCATGGATGATGGTCGCATCCCAAAAGATATCTTCTACGGACAGTTAGCAGATGGCAAGAGAACAGTTGGGCGACCACAGCTGAGGTTCAAAGATGTGTGCAAGAGAGATATGAGGGCACTGGACATAGATATAGCAACATGGGAGGATGAAGCTGCCGATCGCACTAAGTGGCGATGCTATTTAGGCGCCACCTCAGATTGGGCGAAAAGAGGCTCACACAAGAAGCAGAGGTGAGGAGAAAACGTCGAAAGGAGCACCAGGAAAATAAGCAGCTGAGGGCTGTCACCTCAGGGGCGCATTCCCATAGTCAGTTATGACTGAAGGGGCTATTATTATTATTATTATAGTTTGTTCCTGGCAAAATATTTGCTGAACTTCTAGACTACCAATAAATATAAGCGTATAATTCTTAGTTTGTGCGATCGCCTGTAATTCTGTTTGGAGGTAGTATATTATATTAAGTATCTGATATTTTGTGAAGTTATTAAGTGTTAATCGCCTATTTCATTTTAACTAGTTCTTTTGTGCAGAAGAAATTAATTTATAGTCTTTTATATTATCTAGCTGACGTGTTTCAGTGGAAAACAGAAATTATAATTTCTAGCTTAAACTCAGTCGGCTATTAATGAATTAAATTTAACTTCTAAATAATCAGACGAGAGAATATACTTTAAAACTATCTTATAAATGCTAGATGCCTCATGAGTGTTGACGGAATACGTATGTATTCTTAATTCATGACGATGGATTTTTATATATATATAACTTATTTCCTGGCAAGTTTAAACGTCAAGTCAAGCTTTATGCTTGCAGTTCAAAATGTAAGTTATAACGAGTACATAATATGTAACTATTTCATATGCGTTTTTCTTTATTCAGTGAATACTGGGATAACCCAAATTTTGCCGGCGTTTAGTACAGAGACATACCTGTGAGAAACATAAACATTTTATATCTTTAACCACGTGGGTTTTTTTCAAGTACCACCTGTCTGACAGTGCGTGTGCCTTCAGAGATAGACAGCGAAGTTTGCGCCAGACGGCGAACAACAGCACGAGTTTAGGTAAGGTTGTGTGAGTCAGGGCCCTGATGAAAGAACCGAGTGAAAGTAGACTGAAGGATGTTCTTTGTTGAGTCACCCACGTTGTAACTTCCTTTATGCAAGTTATTGCTAACAATATTTTCCCTTAGAATAAAGCAGAGTATCAAGTCTGTCCATACCTTAAAAGGGGGAAACCATAGACTCAATCATATGTATCTGTAACTCTTTGGGGTTATCACTTTCTTCTAACGGGACTGTGAGCTATATATATCCAGGGGAAGGACCATACAAACGGGTCTATCACTATTGTAGCATTCCTTGATTTTTATGACTATGTGTATGCTTTTGATGTATTTTTATATGTTGTGATGTAAGTTTACTATGATAATTAAACTATACCTACATTTATTTCAGTGTGGTGGTCAGTTCGTTCCCATAATATCTATATAATCCTTGTATAGTTTTCCCACGTCTGTGTGTCTAACTGTCGTCACTTGTATGTGCGGGCACGTGAGTGGATAGAGATATATTAATATATATACATAATTTTTTTATAGACTGTCTGACTCCTCTGGCTCTGTTGTAGAAGATAGGCGGAAAGAGAGAGAGATTCTCGATTTCCGTAACAGCCTCTATAAATTTCTACCATCTCACTCGTGGAAATCTATTTCTATTTACTACCTCTCACTGTGACTATCACTTATTCTAATCTATTCAGAAGGGACCAACCCAAGTCTTAATTTTCCTATCAAAAATCTACGACAGAATGGGGTCTCGTCTATCGGGATTTTGAACTTTGAATAGGAAGACGAGACGTCAAATATCAGCTCGTCGGTAAGATTCTGTATTCTGATATAGAGTAAGAGTGTGATGTCTTGTGAGTTTTGTATCTTTTAAAAATAACTATTCCCCTAGACTAACGATCTGTTTATGGGCGTGCTGACCACATAACTAATAATTGGTTTTTCCACAGCATTTCTGAGCATTATACATTTGAGTTACAGGTTGATTTTGTCGGAATATATGTTTATTACGTATTTTGTAATACTAAACGCTGGTAAAGTTTGTGAATGTATAACATTCACATGGGTTTTAAAGAAGTAGGTGTTTGAGCTAAGCTAAGGAGTGCGTTTCGGACTATTTCGTCCAGATTAATTGCCTCCCTTACCCTAACTTTCTTCAGGGGTGAACTTATAGTGGATTAAAAATTAAGGGTTTTTTTTTCTCCGAAAATTTTTGCAATAATTATTTTGCTTCCACTGTAGTAACTTATTTGTCAGTGAGTAATCTTAACTACCATTTAGTTGGCATAGTCATCTGCATTAGGTGCTTTATTGCCGATTAATAGCAGCGATAGTTAGATACTTTATTATTTTGGAGGAGGTATCCCAGGTTGAAGTATATCTTTTGTTGGTATTTTCTCGTAAGTGGTAGGAACCAGTGTATCTTTTCTACTTTCTTCTCGACTAAGTCTCAGTCACCTATTTTCGATGGCAGAGAGGGCGAAGCTTAGGCAGATCCTCAGACAGGAAGCAAAGGAAGAGGGATTACAAGGAGAAGAAGCGAAAGCGTTTGTCAACGAAGAACTTGACAGATATGATGCGGAGCAGAAGGAAAAAGCAGTGGAGAGGAAAGCAGCGGAAGCTAAAGAGCAGAGGAAGATGGATGAGGAAATGGAAATTCGCAGGATGCAGCATGAGGAAAGAGAGAAGGAAAGACAGCATGAGGAAAGAGAGAAGGAGAGACAGCATTTGGATAGAGAAAATGAGCAGCGACGACAGCATGAGTTGGCTCTTAAGGCTCTAGAAGTCCAAAGTCTTGGTGCTGCCTCTACCTCCAGCAATGGAGAGTCTTCTCCTCATTCTTCCTTAACTGATCCTTCTAACACTCAATCAACTCATCTCACTGCTGTGTCTTTTGCGCTAGAATCTTTCCCTTGTCCTAACGAGAAGATTGACACGTATCTAGAAAAATTTGAGAAAATTGCAACTCTGTACGGTTTAGAGAAATCGCGTTTGAATATGAAGCTTTCTCAGGCGCTGAAAAGCAGTGCGTATGATGTTTACACCAAACTGGAAAGCAGCCAACAAGACAACTATGATGTGTTGAAGAAAGCGTTACTGGAGCGCTTTGAAATGAATGCTCGCAAATTTTTGCAACTGTTTTGCAACAGCAGGAAGGAGAGCTCTGAAACTTTTCAGCAGTTCTCATCTCGTCTAAAGGGATACTTAACAAAGTGCCTTGAGCTTTCACAGCTCCCCTCTACCTATGAAAGTCTTGAGGAATTTGTTATAACAGAACAAATAAAGAACACTTTGTCTGCTGATACCCGAAGATTTCTAGCTGAGCAGGGGGCAGAAAAGCTTGAAGACATTTTGGAAAAGTCTGAGCGATATCACAATGCGCTGGCTGAACTACCTGCCACAAAACGTAAACCGACAGAAGAGCATTTTCCCCCCTCCTGAAAAGTCTAAGTTCTACAAAATCAAGTACCCCAACCACAGTAAACATTCTGAAACCCGACCGTCCATCATGGCAGCGCAGTCAGAAAGGACAAGGTGGCAAAGGAAGAACTCCTGCGCACGGGACAGATGATCAGAGTGAGCACACAGAACCTAAACGCATCGGATGCTTACTAACAGTCTCGCAAGGCGGAATTATTGATAGTGATTCCCAACCTGTTGGGGATACACCCACAATGCGAGGTACTGTTACATTGAACGGTTCTCAAAGTCTTTGTTTATTTGACACGGGGCTTTCTTATGATTGCATTGTTGCCAGACACCTGGTTAAACCCGGTCAAGAGACAGGAGAGACCGTCGAACTTTGAGGAGTTTCTAAGAGTGATGCACCTACAGCGCTTCCCATCGCACTGGTGGAGATCCACTCTGATTTTGTCAGAGGCAAGATCAAAGCGGCTGTTATGGATGACCCCATCTACCCAGTCATACTTGGCGGGAGATACGTGTTTATTGGGAAACCGGAAGAGCCGATTGTGGCAGCAGTAACTACAAGAGGGCAAACCAAGAAGGAACGGGAGCCTGCGCCTTATTTGTTACCTATGGAACTTAAAGAAGCGCAACAAAAGGACCCTACTTTCGCACCCTGCTTTAGGAAACTGCCCATGGCTAAGGAACCCAGACAACACGGGGAAATTGTTTCTAAGGATTGCGTACTTTATCGCAGAACGGGCAAGCCTGACCAAGGTTACAACCAGCTCCTAGTACCGAAACAGTACAGAAGCCAAATCCTAGAAATGGGGCACTCTCTTCCCTTCAGCGGACATATGGGACAGAACGCCACAAACCAACGGATAACCACTCATTATTGGTGGCCAGGAGTAAACACTGATATTATCAGGTATGTCAAATCCTGTGCCCAGTGCCAGCGTGTACCACCCAAGCAACGGACATCCCCAGTCCACATGAGTGAAATGCCAATAGTGGGAACACCATTCGAACAGGTTGTGATCGACATTTTAGGACCCTTAGAAAAGACTAAAGGAAGGAACAGGTTTATCCTGACCTTAGTCGATACATGCACTTTATGGGCAGAAGCTATCCCGCTAACATGCGCAGATGCCAAGCATGTCGCAGAAGCCCTCGTGCAGATTTTCACTCGGTTGGGATTCCCTCAGCAAGTGTTGACGGTTAACGGATCTCCATACCGAAACCTGTTGATGGATGAGATCGTTAAGATCTTGAGGGACCAGCAAATCTACACTAAGCCTTACACTCTGGCCAGAAGTGGGTTAGTAGAACGTGTTAACGGAAACCTCAACATGATGTTAAGTAAACTGGCACAAGTGAAACCTGAAGATTGGGATTGTTGCATTCCGGCAGCTTTATTTGGCTACAGAGAATCTCCTCATACTTCCACACGATTTCCGCCAGCTACGCTTTTATTCGGCAGACCCATTAAGGGTCCGCTTGAAGCCTTACTTTGGTCGCTGACAGACCAGAAGGCTGATGAGACAGTTGTCTCAGCCAGTAAATACGTATCGGATTTAAACGAAAGGTTGAAACTAGGATGGGACCTAGCAACGACTAACTTTAAGCGAGCACGCACAAAGCACGCTAACCGATACAGGAAAGTCGCGAAAGAAAGAGAATTGGAAGCAGGAGAGAAAGTTTTGGTGTTACTCCCTACCGGAAACAACCAACTGAGGATCGGATCGCAAGGGCCGTTTACCGTCCTGAGAAAGATTTCTAAGGCTAACTACCAGATCTCTATTCAAGGAAAGGAGAAGGTTTTCCATTTAAATCTGTTAAAGAGATACTTGGAAAGACCAGTGCCAACCTCCGACCATCTCCTGACAATCGCCAAAACTGACGAAGATGACGATAGTGGCAGGGAAATTCCACTGCACACACACGAAATCTTTCAAAAATGTCAGAAGCGGCGACGCTCTTTCAAGCGCGCATGGGAAACATTCCAGAGAAAGGAAACTTTAGGGAGTAGACCTGAGTAAGAATTGGAGAAAGATGGAGGGGGAGATGAGAGGGAAGAAGACAGACACCCTGAAGCTACGGATATAGGAAATTTGATTCCGTAACGTAGACATAGAGTGCTTCCATATCTTAAAGGGGGGACGTTCTGTCACAGAGAGTTATGATCATTAAATTCTCTATTTACTCTTCTTTTCTTCACCCATGTCCTCTATTTTATTATCACTCTTTTATCCTTTTTGTAATTTTTTGCATTCGTTCGTTTGCGACTTAAACATTACTATTTTCCCATTCAAACTTTCGCCGAGTGTCTGTTCTCATTTAGACACGCACTAGTGATGTTATTACGTAGATGCCAGGCTCGGGAGGTTATTGCGTAGTGGACGAAACTGTGAATATTCGCTTTCGCCAGACCTATAGGCGACATTTTGTCTGCATTTTCACCTGCCATAACGAGTTGCATCGGCTGAGCACTTAGGTGAGGCGCGATAACCGACATCTCCTTAGGCGCAGTTTGAGACATTTGTCTGGAAATCCCAGCTGACAAGGCACTCACTGTTGGCCCTGGTCAGCGTGAGGTGTGAAAACGCACGAGTGTCAGTTCATGGTAGTCTTCTAGTTTATGTAAGGTGTTTAAGAATGAGAAGGGGAGATTATTTCGTTTTGCGAAATAAGTTGGGACCCCTTTGTCCTGGTTTAAGATATTTACCGGAGTTTGAAACTTTAATTTAGTTCATTCTCCAAAATTTGCAGAAGACAGGACGTTTCGTGCTAAAGAGAATAAGCTGTATAGCGAAGTCCTAGTTTGTTCCTGGCAAAATATTTGCTGAGCTTCTAGACTACCAATAAATATAAGCGTATAATTCTAAGTTTGTGCGATCGCCTGTAATTCTGTGTGGAGGTAGTATATTATATTAAGTATCTGATATTTTGTGAAGTTATTAAGTGTTAATCGCCTATTTCATTTTAACTAGTTCTTTTGTGGAGAAGAAATTAATTTGTAGTCTTTTATATTATCTAGCTGACGTGTTTCAGTGGAAAACAGAAATTATAATTTCTAGCTTAAACTCAGTCGGCTATTAATGAATTAAATTTAACTTCTAAATAATCAGACGAGAGAATATACTTTAAAACTATCTTATAAATGCTAGATGCCTCATGAGTGTTGACGGAATACGTATGTATTCCTAATTCATGTTGATGGATTTATATATATATATATAACTTATTTCACGGGAAGTTTAAACGTCAAGTCAAGCTTTATGCTTGCAGTTCAAAATGTAAGTTATAACGAGTACATAATATGTAAACTATTTCATATGTGTTTTTCTTTATTCAGTGAATACTGGGGTAACCCAAATTTTGCCGGCGTTTAGTACAGAGACATACCTGTGAGAAACATAAACATTTTATATCTTTAACCACGTGGGTTTTTTTCAAGTACCACCTGTCTGACAGTGCGTGTGCCTTCAGAGATAGACAGAAAAAGACAGAAACTAATAAAAAGTGTGTGCGTGTCTCGAAGTTTGCGCCAGACGGCGAACAACAGCACGAGTTTAGGTAAGTATGTGTGAGTCAGGGCCCTGATGAAAGAACCGAGTGAAAGTAGACTGAAGGATGTTCTTTGTTGAGTCACCCACGTTGTAACTTCCTTTATGCAAGTTATTGCTAACAATATTTTCCCTTAGAATAAAGCAGAGTATCAAGTCTGTCCATACCTTAAAAGGGGGAAACCATAGACTCAATCATATGTATCTGTAACTCTTTGGGGTTATCACTTTCTTCTAACGGGACTGTGAGCTATATATATCCAGGGGAAGGACCATATAAACGGGTCTATCACTATTGTAGCATTCCTTGATTTTTATGACTATGTGTACATGCTTTTGATGTATTTTATATGTTGTGATGTAAGTTTACTATGATAATTAAACTATACCTACATTTATTTCAGTGTGGTGGTCAGTTCGTTCCCATAATATCTATATAATCCTTGTATAGTTTTCCCACGTCTGTGTGTCTAACTGTCGTCACTTGTATGTGCGGGCACGTGAGTGGATAGAGATATATTAATATATATACATAATTTTTTTATAGACTGTCTGACTCCTCTGGCTCTGTTGTAGAAGATAGGCGGAAAGAGAGAGAGATTCTCGATTTCCGTAACAGCCTCTATAAATTTCTACCATCTCACTCGTGGAAATCTATTTCTATTTACTACCTCTCACTGTGACTATCACTTATTCTAATCTATTCAGAAGGGACCAACCCAAGTCTTAATTTTCCTATCAAAAATCTACGACAGAATGGGGTCTCGTCTATCGGGATTTTGAACTTTGAATAGGAAGACGAGACGTCAAATATCAGCTCGTCGGTAAGATTCTGTATTCTGATATAGAGTAAGAGTGTGATGTCTTGTGAGTTTTGTATCTTTTAAAAATAACTATTCCCCTAGACTAACGATCTGTTTATGGGCGTGCTGACCACACAACTAATAATTGGTTTTTCCACAGCATTTCTGAGCATTATACATTTGAGTTACAGGTTGATTTTGTCGGAATATATGTTAATTACGTGTTTTGTAATACTAAACGCTGGTAAAGTTTGTGAGTGTATAACATTCACAGGAGTTTTGAAGAAGAAGGTGTTTGAGCTAGTCTAAGGAGTGCGTTTCGGACTATTTCGTCTAGATTAATTGCCTCCCTTACCCTAACTGTCTTCAGGGGTGAACGTATAGTGGATTACAAATTAAGGGGTTTTTTTCCTCCGAAAATGTTTGCAATAATTATTTTGCTTCCACTGTAGTAAGTTATTTGTCAGTGAGTAATCTTAACTACCATTTAGTTGGCATAGTCGTCTGCATTAGGTGCTTTATTGCCGATTAATAGCAGCGATAGTTAGATACTTTATTATTTTGGAGGAGGTATCCCAGGTTGAAGTATATCTTTTGTTGGTATTTTCTCGTAAGTGGTAGGAACCAGTGTATCTTTTCTACTTTCTTCTCGACTAAGTCTCAGTCACCTATTTTCGATGGCAGAGAGGGCGAAGCTTAGGCAGATCCTCAGACAGGAAGCAAAGGAAGAGGGATTACAAGGAGAAGAAGCGAAAGCGTTTGTCAACGAAGAACTTGACAGATATGATGCGGAGCAGAAGGAAAAAGCGGCGGAGAGGAAAGCAGCGGAAGCTAAAGAGCAGAGGAAGATGGATGAGGAAATGGAAATTCGCAGGATGCAGCATGAGGAAAGAGAGAAGGAAAGACAGCATGAGGAAAGAGAGAAGGAGAGACAGCATTTGGAAAGAGAAAATGAGCAACGACGACAGCATGAGTTGGCTCTTAAGGCTCTAGAAGTCCAAAGTCTTGGTGCTGCCTCTACCTCCAGCAATGGAGAGTCTTCTCCTCATTCTTCCTTAACTGATCCTTCTAACACTCAATCAACTCATCTCACTGCTGTGTCTTTTGCGCTAGAATCTTTCCCTTGTCCTAACGAGAAGAATGACACGTATGTAGAAAAATTTGAGAAAATTGCAACTCTGTACGGTTTAGAGAAGTCGCGTTTGAATATGAAGCTTTCTCAGGCGCTGAAAAGCAGTGCGTATGATGTTTACGCCAAACTGGAAAGCAGCCAACAAGACAACTATGATGTGTTGAAGAAAGCGTTACTGGAGCGCTTTGAAATGAATGCTCGCAAATTTTTGCAACTGTTTTGCAACAGCAGGAAGGAGAGCTCTGAAACTTTTCAGCAGTTCTCATCTCGTCTAAAGGGATACTTGACAAAGTGCCTTGAGCTTTCACAGCTCCCCTCTACCTATGAAAGTCTTGAGGAATTTGTTATAACAGAACAAATAAAGAACACTTTGTCTGCTGATACCCGAAGATTTCTAGCTGAGCAGGGGGCAGAAAAGCTTGAAGACATTTTGGAAAGGTCTGAGCGATATCACAATGCGCTGGCTGAACTACCTTTCTTGGTGATTGCATTGTTGCCAGACACCTGGTTAAACCCGGTCAAGAGACAGGAGAGACCGTCGAACTTTGAGGAGTTTCTAAGAGTGATGCATCTACAGCGCTTCCCATCGCACTGGTGGAGATCTACTCTGATTTTGTCAGAGGCGAGATCAAAGCGGCTGTTATGGATGACCCCATCTACCCAGTCATACTTGGCGGGAGATACGTGTTTAATGGGAAACCGGAAGAGCTGATTGTGGCAGCAGTAACTACAAGAGGGCAAACCAAGAAGGAACGGGAGCCTGCGCCTTATTTGTTACCTATGGAACTTAAAGAAGCGCAACAAAAGGACCCTACTTTGGCACCCTGCTTTAGGAAACTGCCCATGGCTAAGGAACCCAGACAACACGGGGAAATTGTTTCTAAGGATTGCGTACTTTATCGCAGAACGGGCAAGCCTGACCAAGGTTACAACCAGCTCCTAGTACCGAAACAGTACAGAAGCCAAATCCTAGAAATGGGGCACTCTCTTCCCTTTATCGGACATATGGGACAGAACGCCACAAACCAACGGATAACCACTCATTATTGGTGGCCAGGAGTAAACACTGATATTATCAGGTATGTCAAATCCTGTGCCCAGTGCCAACGTGTACCACCCAAGCAACGGACATCCCCAGTCCACATGAGTGAAATGCCAATAGTGGGAACACTATTCGAACGGGTTGTGATCGACATTTTAGGACCCTTAGAAAAGACTAAAAGAAGGAACAGGTTCATCCTGACCTTAGTCGATACATGCACTTTATGGGCAGAAGCTATCCCGCTAACATGCGCAGATGCCAAGCATGTCGCAGAAGCCCTCGTGCAGATTTTCACTCGGTTGGGATTCCCTCAGCAAGTGTTGACGGTTAACGGATCTCCATACCGAAACCTGTTGGTGGATGAGATCGTTAAGATCTTGAGGGACCAGTACATCTACACTAAGCCTTACACTCTGGCCAGAAGTGGGTTAGTAGAACGTGTTAACGGAAACCTCAACATGATGTTAAGTAAACTGGCACAAGTGAAACCTGAAGATTGGGATTGTTGCATTCCGGCAGCTTTATTTGGTTACAGAGAATCTCCTCATACTTCCACAGGATTTCCGCCAGCGACGCTTTTATTCGGCAGACCCATTAAGGGTCCGCTTGAAACCTTACTTTGGTCGCTGACAGACCAGAAGGCTGATGAGACAGTTGTCTCAGCCAGTAAATACGTATCGGATTTAAACGAAAGGTTGAAACTAGGATGGGACCTAGCAACGACTAACTTTAAGCGAGCACGCACAAAGCACGCTAACCGATACAGGAAAGTCGCGAAAGAAAGAGAATTGGAAGCAGGAGAGAAAATTTTGGTGTTACTCCCTACCGGAAACAATCAACTGAGGATCGGATGGCAAGGGCCGTTTACCGTCCTGAGAAAGATTTCTAAGGCTAACTACCAGATCTCTATTCAAGGAAAGGAGAAGGTTTTCCATTTAAATCTGTTAAAGAGATACTTGGAAAGACCAGTGCCAACCTCCGACCATCTCCTGACGATCGCCAAAACTGACGAAGATGACGATAGTGGCAGGAAAATTCCACTGCACACACACGAAATCTTTCAAAAATGTCAGAAGCGGCGACGCTCTTTCAAGCGCGCATGGGAGACATTCCAGAGAAAGGAAACTTTAGGGAGTAGACCTTAGTAGGAATTGGAGAGAGATGGAGGGGGGAGATGAGAGGGAAGAAGACAGACACCCTGAAGCTACGGATATAGGAAATTTGATTCCATAACGTAGACATGGAGTGCTTCCATATCTTAAAGGGGGGACGTTCTGTCACAGAGAGTTATGATCATTAAATTCTCTATATACTCTTCTTTTCTTCACCCGTGTCCTCTATTTTATTAGCACTCTTTTATCCTTTTTGTAATTTTTTGCATTCGTTCGTTTGCGACTTAAACATTACTATTTTCCCATTCAAACTTTCGCCGAGTGTCTGTTCTCATTTAGACACGCACTAGTGATGTTATTACGTAGATGCCAGGCTCGGGAGGTTATTGCGTAGTGGACGAAACTGTGAATATTCGCTTTTGCCAGACCTATAGGTGACATTTTGTCTGCATTTTCACATGCCATAACGAGTTGCATCGGCTGACCACTTAGGTGAGGCGCGATAACCGACATCTCCTTAGGCGCAGTTTGAGACATTTGTCTGGAAATCCCAGCTGACAACTCACTCACTGTTGGCCCTGGTCAGCGTGAGGTGTGAAAACGCACGAGTGTCAGTTCATGGTAGTCTTCTATTTTGTGTAAGGTGTTTAAGAATGAGAAGGGGAGATTATTTCGTTTTGCGAAATAAGTTGGGACCCCTTTGTCCTGGTTTAAGATATTTACCGGAGTTTGAAACTTTAATTTCGTTCATTCTCCAAAATTTGCAGTAGACAGGACGTTTCGGGCTAAAGAAAATAAGCTGTATAGCGAAGTCCTAGTTTGTTCCTGGCAAAATAATTGCTGAGCTTCTAGACTACCAATAAATATAAGCGTATAATTCTAAGTTTGTGCGATCGCCTGCAATTCTGTTTGGAGGTAGTATATTATATTAAGTATCTGATATTTTGTGAAGTTATTAAGTGTTAATCGCCTATTTCATTTTAACTAGTTCTTTTGTGCAGAAGAAATTAATTTATAGTCTTTTATATTATCTAGCTTACGTGTTTCAGTGGAAAACAGAAATTATAATTTCTAGCTTAAACTCAGTCGGCTATTAATGAATTAAATTTGACTTCTAAATAATCAGACGAGAGAATATACTTTAAAACTATCTTATAAATGCTAGATGCCTCATGAGTGTTGACGGAATACGTATGTATTCCTAATTCATGTTGATGGATTTATATATATATATATATATATATATATATATATATATATATATATATATATATATATATAACTTATTTCACGGGAAGTTTAAACGTCAAGTCAAGCTTTATGCTTGCAGTTCAAAATGTAAGTTATAACGAGTACATAATATGTAAACTATTTCATATGTGTTTTTCTTTATTCAGTGAATACTGGGGTAACCCAAATTTTGCCGGCGTTTAGTACAGAGACATACCTGTGAGAAACATAAACATTTTATATCTTTAACCACGTGGGTTTTTTTCAAGTACCACCTGTCTGACAGCGCGTGTGCCTTCAGAGATAGACAGAATACCAATCTCACTAACAGTTTTTTTTTTAAGAATAAATGTTTATACTGGGCCTTTGAGGCAGATCATATTCTGCTCGAACTCTTTTTTGAGGCTACTTTGTGGCGAGAATAATTACAGAAATCTAAAACATTAACTTTCCGACATTGTTGACAAAGTGTGTGGTGAACCTAGATTATCTGTTGAGAGAAGTTGTCCACCGGTCATCTCCCTAATTAAGTGAAACCTCGTGTTCTGACAATGTGTGCCCGTTTAAGCCTAATTCTTATCTCGTGAGTCAAGTGACACTAACTTTAGTCTGAAATAACTATCGCATGAAGCAGACGCTCCCCGGATCCATTTTGATGAAACCAACAAACAAATCTGCAGAGCTGGGATCCGCTTCATTAAACGACAGAAACAGATAAAAAGTGTGTGAGTGTCCCGAAGTTTGCGTCAGACGGCGAACAACAGCACGAGTTTAGGTAAGGTTGTGTGAGTCAGGGCCCTGATGAAAGAACCAAGTGAAAGTAGACTGAAGGATGTTCTTTGTTGAGTCACCCACGTTGTAACTTCCTTTATGCAAGTTATTGCTAACAATATTTTCCCTTAGAATAAAGCATAGTATCAAGTCTGTCCATACCTTAAAAGGGGGAAACCATAGACTCAATCATATATATCTGTAACTCTTTGGGGTTATCACTTTCTTCTAACGAGACTGTGAGCTATATATATCCAGGGGAAGGACCATACAAACGGGTCTATCACTATTGTAGCATTCCTTGATTTTTATGGCTATGTGTACATGCTTTTGATGTATTTTATATGTTCTGATGTAAGTTTACTATGATAATTCAACTATACCTACATTTATTTCAGTGTGGTGGTCAGTTCGTTCCCATAATATCTATATAATCCTTGTATAGTTTTCCCACGTCTGTGTGTCTAACTGTCGTCACTTGTATGTGCGGGCACGTGAGTGGATAGAGATATATTAATATATATACATAATTTTTTTATAGACTGTCTGACTCCTCTGGATCTGTTGTAGAAGATAGGCGGAAAAAGAGAGAGATTCTCGATTTCCGGGACAGCCTCTATAAATTTCTACCATCTCACTCGTGGAAATCTATTTCTATTTACTACCTCTCACTGTGACTATCACTTATTCTAATCTATTCAGAAGGGACCAACCCAAGTCTTAATTTTCCTATCAAAAATCTACGACAATACTGAATCAGAAGGTTTCCCTCCATGCCAAGTTCTTTCGCCGTCTGTACATTGGAAAATCTGAATTTAGCTTAGTCTGCCATCCTTTCTTTCAATACAAATTTATCAATAATATATTTTAAATTAATAAACTATCTAACTAATTAATAAAGGCACTGACAGTTCATCAAATTCCAACACTTATTACTTTTCTTATTTATTTATTTATTTATTTTTAGAGCCCCAGGGTCTGGTGTTACTTTAATCCCGGACAGGACCCCAATAAGTGGTAAAAAAGGTTACTGGTGTTATTAATTAGGGGGTAAACAGAGTGAGGTCACGCTGTGTAAGTTCCCTGAGTCTAACTGTTGATGGTGATGAATCTCAGAGTCCCTATCCGCCACCTCTCAGATCTCAATCTGTGTAAAATAGGTTCTGTGATGTTGTGTAGCTGAGTGTGTCTTGGGTAATGTATTTAATATATGGACGAAATAAAATGTAAACAGAAGTGTAACTCAATAATATTAAAGTGAGTAAGACTTTTGGTAAAGTTTAGGTAATTATCTTACACTTTAATGTCCCTGTACATCAATTTTTCTGGGACAGGGATTGTCAAACTCAATAAATTTATACATACTTGTATATACACTATTTAAAATAAATAACTGGAACTCTGTCCAAGTATCTTATTTCTATGGATAAAGATTACTGTAAGAATTCCACCCACTGATCTGTCTATCTGCTTGTACGTATCACTGTTCATATGTTGAACAGATTGTTTTCTTCATCATCTCACGGTGAGTTTAATATTTATTATTATTATGATTGTGGTGGAATATTTGATGTTACACTCTCAGTGCCGGTATAACGGACTTATCTTATAAAATGGAGACAACGTTTGGCCCTTTGATTCTCAAATACATTAAACTGGCTTTCGAGCTGAAGAAAAGGGGTAGCTGCGGCAACAAGGCTGAGCGTTCCTCCCAACTTCTTCCCTCACCCGGTTTCCTGTCATCAATAGGTATGCTGGTATAGGACCCTCAAACAAGAATATTACATATCATAAGCTTGACTTTGGCAGTTAATGGGTTCTACCACTGCCTTAAGTGTCCAGACGGTGAAAGCTTTGGTCATACAGACTCTCCCGCTGATGTCAGCTTTAGATAGTAGTAATTTCGAATGGCGGTTTTTGCCAACGAAATGTTAATTTTATTGCCCCAAGCTACTCTACGCCTTGACCAATCAAAACGCGTGTCAAGCAATTTCAACTTTTCTCACGCAACCAAATTGAGCAGTTGATAAGTGTGTTTGTTCGTCTGTCTCAATTTTTATTTCAACCATATCTTTTTTATTAATGGGTCGATTTTTTATATTAAAAGTGATTATTAAAGAAACAACTGACCTCTATCTTCCTATGTAGTTTCCTTTACCCATTTATCCCCGTTTTCATCTTGGTAATTTTTTTCGAATTTATAGTGCTCTGTTCACTGAACTAAAATATTAATAAAATAATTGTTTAAGGCCAGATAATTTATTATAAGGGAAAATTTTATGATATATATTAACCAATATTAGCGCTACCCTTCAACACATCCCTGTTATTTATAAAGAAATAAATTATCTAAGTTTTCTTTTCAAACGCCCAAGTTAGGTTTGATTTCCATTTGTAATCCACCTTCTCTCTCCCCTATAAAACGAGGCAAAAAAATTGGTTCGCTGCCAAGCTTTACGGCTTTCGTCATAAATATTGGGAAGGGTCGAGCGTGTGCATGTGTGTTTGGGAAAGGGGGGGGTATTTTTTTTTTACGCTTGGCGTTAGAAAATTCAAACTCTTTAGTTTAAATATTAGAGGTTCGATGTGACGATGGCCTTCAGACCAAGGCCAAACATGGAATTTATTTATAGATTTTTAACTGTAATAGTGGAAAATTCAAACTATTTGGTCCAATTTTTAGCGGTAAGTTTGACCTTGCCCTTGGCAACTTTTCAAATATAGTAGGAGTGGTTTATAGGTTGCAAATTTTCGTTACTAGATTTTTGAATCGGGGCAATTTGAGCGGGGCGTTACACGGAGTACTTTACTACATCCTCCTTGGTTAAGTACATGGGAGCATCACGCGATCTGTTACTCTTAAGGGTCCTACAGGCAGCTTTGTGCAACAACACCATACCAAAGGATTGGGTGATTGCCATCATAACACCAATTTTCAAAAAAGGGTGACAATCGACAATGTGGAAACAATATAGGCATATCCCTTCTCAGTGTCCCTGGTAAAATCTACTCAAGAATCCTAGAGCAGAGACTCTGTTGCCTAGCTGAGCCACAATTGGATGAGGTCCAGTGCGGATTCCGAGCAAACCGAAGTGCTCAAGACCTAATCTTCACACTCAGACAGCCCAGTGAAAAGGCCCTTGAGATCCATCTTTGTTTCAAAGATCTATGAAATTCGTTTGACATGGGCCCCTTTGGGACTGTTTGGCAAGGAAGAACATTACAGCACCTCGGATTCATACTATACAGAGCTTCTACAAGTCTTGCAGAAATTATGTGAGGACAGCAAACCATAAGTCAGGAGAGTTCTGTAAGGAAGAGCAGGAGAAAAGAGAGATGGTCATAAGCAGCTCTAAAACAAAATCCATGGTGATATCACGAGAAGACATCAGAGAACAGGTCCTGGGGGGTCGACCACTTTAAATACCTCGGAGCTATTATAGACCGAAAGGGAGGCATCAAAGAAGAGTTGGCCACTCGAAAAGCAGTAGCTTTCCAGGCCATAAATCGAGGATTCCTCAGCAAGAGAGAGGTTGGTAAGAAAACGAAGATAGGCACCTATGTCCGTCTTAACATATGGGCAATGACTACAACCCACAAAAGCCAGATCAAAACCTCAGAAATAAGGTATCTGAGGAAGGTGGTTGAAGTAAGAAGAAGACATGGCCCGCAACCAGACGATACGTCAAGGCCTAAAATCCCACCCAAGTAGAACAGTCCCAACTAAGATGGTTTGGGCATGTCTGCGGAATGGGAGAAGATCGGCTACCACGACAAGCATGGGAAACAAAGAGCCAGGGATCCATACCCCCAGGACGACCCAGAGTCCGCTGGGAGAACAACATTAGACAATCTTTGAAGGACCGAGGACTAAAATGAAACCGGGCCAGGAGGAAGACAGCCGATAGGAGTCTGGCGCTCTCTCTTCCAAACCTCTACACCTCACGGTAGAAGAGGAACGACTAAGTAAGTAAGTAGCTTCCAATCAAACCGTAGAAAATACTTTTTCTTTATGCTCAGACAGCTGTGTCAAAAGCCCTCGAGGTAGGTGAGATGCCTGTTTCTTGGATCTGGAGACTGTTTGGCAAAGAAAAACATTCAAATACTTCTGATCCATGCGTAGATCCATACAGAGTTTCTACAAATTATGTGAGAACGGCAAACTATAAGTTAGAAGAGTTCAGGACCACTACTGGGTGATATTCTGTCATGTTTTCATGGATGATGGCATCCAAAGCATAACAAGAATGGAAAATATTGTGGGGTACTGGAAGATGAAGGTACAGGTTTATATTTCAGAGCTTATGTTGCCCTAATTGCTCAGTCAGGCACATCTTCAGTTCAATCTACAAGTCTGGAAGGAAGAGCTGGAGAAGAGAGGGATGGTCATCAGCAGTTCCAAAACTAAAACCACGGTGATATAAGAGAGAAGGCGTTAGATTATACTGTGAGGACAGGAACCACTTTAAATACCTTTAAATACAGTGTGAGAGACCCTTGTGACACCGGTGGGCACTGATAAAATACTTCATAAATTCTGGTCCTTTCATCGAAGAATGCGTAGGAAGAAGTACAAGCCAACTGGAGTGCACATCATGGGGTGAGACAAATATGAAGATTTGCTTCGCACCACGATATGCCTCACATAAAAGTAGAATATTGGGTTTAGAATCTGACGTATCGGCATAGTGAAGGTTGACGAAAATTTGAGTGAAGGAGATATTCCGCAGTGTTCGTCCAAGGGGGCTGTGTCGTCCACCGAATTCGGAAAGTGTTCGTCCAAGGGGGATGTGTCCAATGGACTTGGAAAGTGTAGATATTCTTCTACTGAATTAAATGTGTGAAAGATTTATCACTAAACAGGAACTTGACTCTGAAACGTTGCGTTACAAATATACTTAGTGAAATACGGCTAAGATTGCCAGGAAAGTGTGATACTTATCACTAAGGTTAGTGATAATAATAATTCGAATAATTCGTGTATGAAATGAGAAGTTTGAGTATCGACTACCTCAACCACCCCGTAGTAGGTGAACAAAATGTATAAGGAATATTGTGTGAATACACATTTGTTGATCCCTTCGAAGAATAGAAGGATGTAGAAACATTGTGGACGTTTTAAAAGGGCGAACCTAAGTAATAATGAGTTCAGATGGAACTTTATTGTAACGAACTGAGGATAAAATTAATGAAATGAATATATAGTAGTTGATACTGAAAGCTCACGATAATATTGAATCCAATAATGACAGCTCATTCACTATTTCGACTCATTTAATTTTGTTCATATGTTTTATTAAATGGAATTTAAGAAATATTTATGTTCCACAAATTCGTACGCAGTGCAGTTGGACCGAATGCTACAAATTTACCTATAATCGATTCTGAAGAAAATGGTTCTTTCTTTCTGTTGATGTAGGGTTGGAAAAATGAATCTAGACCACGAGATCAAAATGACCCGAGACGCAGATGATAGATTTTCATCAATATAATACAAACATGAAACAAAACCACACTAATACCGACTCAACAGACAACCAGTAGCATCATCACTTAACAGAACCAACGGGCCATAATTCCTAAAATTCTATTCTCGAAATGCCTGAAAACCAGTGCCGAAAAGGAACATTTATTATTACTCAGATGAGAGTGATAAGGCTACCTTCCAAGAAATTAAAGACCGTATCCTGGAAAGCATCAGAAGAGGCGACATATGTTTCGACCTCACATCCAAAAGAAGGTGTGTGCACTTTAGATCCAGTAGAAACACTGGCCCCGGTTCTGATGGAACACAATATCCCCACTTGATGACACTTGATTGATTTTAACATCAGCATACTGAATGCTGTGGTGCAGGAAGACTGGCTACATAGTTACCTACGGCCACTTCCTAAACATACAGGAGCACAAGGAGCACAAATTGCGTCAAATTGCAAAAGAAAAGAACTCATAGATCTTTTACACAACCACCCTGGTGGAAGGAGAATTATAGAGACAGCATTGCTGGAAAAGGAAAGAGCGACATAGTTATAGCGAATAGCACGGAAGATACGGACGATGTATTATTAATAGAAGGACGATTTTAAGGAGAAAAAGCAAAGAGCTATCAATAATTTCAAGGGCTGGGCAATAGAAGCCAAAGACACAGTGTGGAAGGGATTTGTGAAACAGGTGGACACTACAGACATTCTGGTCTACATCGTAGAATCGTGGGAAAAGTACAGGTCAACCAACTCCTAATAGCTCGACAGGAAAAAGCCTGAAGACCGAAGCCAAAAAGGGTAATATGCATTACGAGCGTTAGACAAATAAAGGTGATAAAGCTACCCGCCAAGAAATTAAAGATCGTATCGTTGAAAGCGACAAAGAGGCGACATATCCAAGAAAACATTATGTGCACTTTAGAATCCAGTAGGAACACTGCCCCGAGCCCTGATGGTGTACAGTATAATCACATTAAACAGCTCGACGACACAGGGATTAAGAATGTGGTGAGTGATTAATTTCAACAACGGCATATATATTGCTGAGGTGCCAGAAGACAGGCTGCATAGTCACCTACGGCCACATCAGAAACCTGGTGAAGACCCCACACCTCAGCAGCTATAGAATTATCACATTGCAGAATGTCTAAGGTAAACTACTAGAAAAGATAGTAGCACGAAAAATAATGCAAATGCACGTATCCTATCTGATACTCTAGGCAGCTATAGGCCCATGAAAGTAACATGGGGTAACGCTGGAACAATTGCTGACGATGTGTACGAGGGGTTCCAGGATAAGCGAGAAACGGTTGCTGTAGTAATTGACCTAGAGGATGCTTATAGCAGTGTGCAACATTAATGAACTGTGTAATAACTTGTGGTGTTAACCCTTGGCTTTACAAGATGGATAGTAGCTGCCTTAACTAAGAGATCAGTGGCATTTCGCTTGGGAAGCGAAACATCAAACCCAATGCTTATTTGCCCGGGACTACCCCAGGGCTCTCCACGATGACCAGTGCTGTTTATTATCTATACATCAAAAGTACCCACCATTCAGCCAACTGGGATGGGAGGGATATGCTGATGATATACATTTATAAAACTGGCTCTGACCGACAAAAAATGGTTAGTTGCTGGATAAAACACATAAGAACCTAAATAAATATAAAAATTAAACCTAGGTACTTCCCTGAAGGCATCGAAGTCCTAACACTTCCTCATTCATAACCCTCCACTCCCAAAGGAGCATAGGCCTTCAACAAACAAATGCCAAGTCCTCCTGTCACGTGCCATCAAATCGTTCTTTCCGCGTTCTCCTCATCATTTTCACCTCAGTTTCCAGCTCCCTTTTCCATGTGCTTCTTGGTCTACTTCTGACTCTCTTGCCCTGGGGGTTACAGAACAAGGACTGCCTTGTTATGCTATCAACAGGTGTCCATCGCCATCGTCTTCTTCACATCTCTTGTTCCACTGGTACTTTAGTTCTTGTCATCATTTCCACGTTGGTAACCTTCATACCATTTTAATCCCTCTATTCTACGCAAGCACCCATTTATGAAAATCTGTAGCTTTTTGGTTGTTGTCTTTGTTGTTCTCCATGTTCGCCATACAAAAGACTGACCACATTTGAGTTGAAGATTCTTATTTTTGTGTTGGATCCTATTTCTCTTGATCTCCATATATTTCCCAATGCAATGAGTCTCTTGCTTTTTGTATTCTTGTTTTGATATCACTGTCTGTCCCTCCAACTTTGTCTATATTGCTGCCTAGATATGTGTACGATTCTACATCTTGTATTGGTATTTCTTCACGTTCAACCCTGTTATCATTACCTGCATTTATTCTCATTATCTTTGTCTGTTCCCTGTGTATTTTCAGACCCAATTGCTGTGACCTCTCATTGAGTGTTTTCAATTTGTCCTGCGTCTGATTACGAGTATGGGACAGAAGAATCGTCATCAGCAAAATCCAGATAACTGCTTGGCTTACTGGATTCCATTTCTGTTGTCGATGTTCTCATAACCCAGTCTATTGCTAGAAAGAAAAGAAATGGAGACAAGAGGCATCCCTGTCGCACTCCTGTTCTTATCCCAAACGGTTCTGTAAGCTGTCCTTCATGAAGAACTCTGCATGTCATGTCTTCATATGTTTTCTTTATTAAATTAATGATCTTCAGGGGAACATAATGCCTCATCAATTTCCAAAGTGTTTCTCTGTTTACACTGTCAAATGCCTTTTCGTAGTCCACAAATCCGATGTTTAGTAGTGAATTCCATTCGATGGGTGTGGAAAAAAATTGAAAAAAAAATGATTCGTCTTACGAGGACAAAAGACACAGAAAATAGCCAACGTTACGGCCACAAGGCCTTCGTCATGGAAAGGAAAGAAAGTGAATGCTGAGTAGGACATAAGAACCTAAATAAATATAAAAATTAAATCTAGGTACTTCCCTGAAGGCAATCGAAGTCCTAACACTTCCTCCTTGCTGCCAGCGAACGGACGAGCGTGCCCGGAAAAGAAAAATCATGAAAACACTGGAATTCCATTCCAGACCAACTATTATTCTCAAATTGGCTATCTGGTCTGTACAGGATCTGTTTTGTCAAACACCCCTGCTTGTTCATCTCCTAGTTTCTTTTGTCTATGGACTCTTTTAATCTCTCAAGGATAATCATGTTTAATACTTTTCCTGGCACTGATAGTAACATTATTCCTCTATAATTTGTGCACTCTAGTAAATTTCCCTTCTTAGGCAACTTAATTAGATATCCTTCCTTCCATTCTCTTCATTTTCCAAGACTTTACCAAGTAATTTATATAACATCTCTGTAGCTGTGTCGATATCTGCTTTGATGACCTCTGCTGGAATGCCATCAGGTCCAGAAGCTTTTCCATCTCTTAGAAGCTTTATGGCTTTCTTTATTTCTTCTTACGTTGGTCTTTCACAATTAATTTGTAGCTCTTCCTCTGCTTTCTAGATGTCTGGGGGGGGGGGGGTGTTGTGGAGCTGGTCTATTGAGAAGGTTCTCAAAATATTCTGTCCACCTCAACTTGTTTGCTTGTTTTTCTCTGTTAGCTTCTTTGTGCTGTTATACAATTCTCTCATATTTCTTTTGGCTGCAGCATCTTCTGCCTCTCTTGCAAACTCCTCAATATACTTCTTTTTCGTCTCTTTTGATACTTCCTTTTACTTCTTTGTTTGATTCTGTGTACACTTCTTGATCCTTTGCTTTGGAACTTCTGGTTTTGCTTGTGCTTTCTTGTTTTTTTCTGTCTTTTATCTTATTGATGGTTTCTGTTGTTATCAATACTTTTTGTTGTCGTTCCCTTTTCCCCAGTATTTCTTCAGATGTCTCATTCGATGCAATTTTGATTTGCTGCCAACAGTCTTCTGTATTCTCTATATCTTCCAGCTATAATTTTGCATTGTTGCATATCTCTTGAGTTTCATTTTTACTTTTGCTATCAGAAGGTGGTGGAACTTGATGCCGCATCTGCTCCTCTATATACCTTTACATCCTGCAACGATGGTCTAAACTTCTTGTTTATACATATATGATCAATATGATTTTCTGTTGGATGGTCTGGTGTTATCCATGTTGCCTTGTGTGGAAACATGCTTCCTCCTATAGCCAGTTGATGTGAAGCACAGAAGTTTGAGAATAGTTCTCCATTTTCATTCATTATTCCTAGCCCATGTTTTCCTATGACTTCTTCAAAGCCGGTGTTGAATGTACCTATCTTTTCATTTCATGTCACCCATTGTAATGACTCTTCTTTTTACTTTTTCCATAATTTCCTGTAGTCTAGTATAAAATGCTGCTTTCACAAGACTCTTCTTTGTCATTAGTTGGTGCATAACGTCGGATGACATTTACATTTATTTTCTTTTTAGCTGTTTTAAAAGTAGCTGTTATTATTCTGGGTCCAACGGCTTCCCATTCAATGAGTGCTTTCTGTGCTTCTTTAGATAACATAAGAGCTACACTGTGGTGTGAACTTTCCTCTTCTTGTCCTGAAGACCAATTCACACTTAGTCGCATATATGAGGAGCTAAATGGTGCGAGGAAACTGGCTCCAAAGTCATTACCAACAAAGCCTGCTCCTTGAACAACTCCATTGTGAAAACAGACCTTCCAGATAGTACTCTCAATGGACAGAAATTTGAAAGGCACGAAAGTCTGAAATAACTTTGTTACATTAGACCATATAAGTACCATGTTGAGCAAATCACACAGAAATGCAGCATAGGTCTAGCAGCCTGGAAAGAAATGGCTGCGGCGAGTCTGGAGCAGAGATTACTATTTCTATCATCAGCTAGTCATATCGGCCATTTAATATAAGCTGGGAATACACGCTCAGTAACAGAATGTGAACGACATTCAAAATAAAGGGATGTACGCGAGAAACCCACATTGTGTCACTGAGGTACATGCTTGGAGTGCTGTCCATTAGATCCAGATATGCGATAGCCCAAGCAAAAGCCTATATGCGAGTAACCACAGACAAACGGCACCCCCTGCATGGAAACAGCTGACATTAAGGATGCAAGAATAAAGAGGGAGATGTCATGGATGGCACAGGCAGAGACAACGATCAAGCAGGTAGCCATAGTTGAAAATTTTTTTAAAAGGGAAGAGTGGAGTATGTCAGGTGAGAAATGGATTTACCAGCAATTCATCATTCAGCCTAGGTAGAGAGTGTAGAACTTGGGGCAATGGAAAAGCAGAAATAGAAATTAATCAAGTGATACAAGATCATGCCGGGGATAATGATGCCATTGTGGATCCAGATGTGTCTCTGATCCATGGTGAGAAATCAGGGTGGGGCTTCTCTGCTAGGGTGATGAAAATAGCGGGCCTTATGAGAACAACCTGCATGAGAATGGAGGTCGAGGCAGTTACTGCAGCCTTAAGGTGGATAACTGAAACTTTATTAACAAAGACAGTCATTGTGTTAGTCCATGCTTTGAAAGGTTCAGTTGTTGGTTGCAGCATGAATGGAAAACATTCATAGAAGCAAGAGCCAGTAATACAACGTGAGAGAACGCATTCAAAATAAAAGGATGCGTTTGGGCTTACTCGAGATACCCCCAGGTGATGCCATTACATGCTTGGAGTGATATGCAATGGTACAGGAAAAAGCAAAAGAGAAAACCAAAAGAGTCACCGCAGAAAAACGGCACCGGCTATGTGGAAACAGCTGACATTAATTGAGCAAGAATAAAAAGGGGGATGTCATATATGGCCCAAGCAGTGGCAACGATAAAACATTTGAAAATGTATTGAAAGGGGAAGAGTGGAGAGTCTGATGAGAAATGCATTAACTACCTACATTATTTTTGGCAGAGACTGTAGAATTTGGTTCCTATTGCCCCAAATTCTACACTCTCTTCCAAGGAGGATAACGACTTGCTTCTATATTTTCTAGCCGACAGATGCCCACAGCTACCTCCTGTATACTTCTTCTCATCCTCGGGCCTGTCGTGACTCCCTTCCTTTTTCACAACTTCTCCGCCTCCGCCGTTTGTGCCAAGACGACGATGACTTCCTGTAACTGTACTTTTTCTCTTGTTGAGGTGATCACTGGCCCAAGACAGTATACATGTTGTTAGGTGTGTAGTGCGAGCGTATGATGAACTGAGTGTGGGTGCGAATGAAGGCGCGAATGTGTTTAGGCTCGTATGTATGTAGACCCTGCAACCCATACACTCACATGCAGTAGTCAAGGATGCTTGGACACTGCAGGCACGTTTCAAAACATTTATTGACGAGAACACACATGGTATCAACAGGAACTCAGTGTAAACAAGGTCATGCTGACCGGAAATCGATAGGTATACATTGGGCATTCAGCAAGCTGGTAAACATTTGAATATTCGTGCATGGTCAATACAATGTTCTTCAATAAGGACAGTTCGTGGCGTCGCCCTGGGATTACTGACTAAACGCGTCAGATACCTTAATCACTTTGACACATGGGTGCAACTTGGCATTCCCCGCCAATTGCACATTATCAGGCTGTAGTATAATAGCCGAAAACACAGGCCTCGTTCTGACGTCGGCTGTGTACTTCTGATAAGCAGGTTACCATCAACCCTGCAGTAATGCTTATTGTAGACATAAATATGCCGCCAATCTGCGGCTCCCACAATATATCTTCGTCACTGGATTTCTGGATGGTATGAAGACTAATAGTCTTGGATGGCTACCTTGAGCACAAAATATAAGTTCTGAAATGGAGGACCGGTGAGCTGCAGTTCACAGACTAGGCAATCTTCTAACATGTTCTGCTACCGAAAGCATAGTAATGGAAAAAGTCGGTATTACCTGTAACCGAGTCCACAGAACTTAACAAGGAACTCTGCTGTCATTCCAACGCACAGAGATTCACTGGGGAAAACTGCCAGTGCAGTCACTTCTAAGATTCTCCCCGAAAAACACAATGGACTCTCGTCCCTTCAGAAACCAGGACACTCCCCGGCTTGCCGGAAGTCTAACTCAACTCCCGCTTAAAAAAAAACCCTGCCCATGGGCATACGCCCGAACTGTCTACCTTTGACCCTAAAGGTCAAACACAATGAATGAATAAACAAGGGAAGACAACCCCTAATCAACCTGACATCGCAGGTAAAGACACAATTATTCTTATGATAAAAACATAAGCAAATAACTTGACAGATGACTCCGTCAAAAATGACAGCAACATATTACTACCACCCCCCTGTAAAAAAAAAATGAAATTTTTTTTTTAAAATATGTCCATGAGCAAGATTGCACAAGTATCACTTATGTGCTCATGAAAAAAATGAACCTAATATCAGGTACAATAGACGCATAAACAAAGCGTCTGAAGAGGATACAAATCATCTCCCAACATAGGAGAAAATATCTCCTTTAAGCCAAACAAACTAAGGGGGTACCGTTAAAGAAACCTAAGTTGCTGGCAATACCAATCATATATCAATCATTACTAAATACTATAATTATAGCAATATACAAATGTCATGAATTACAATGCTATATTAGCAACATATCATTGATGGATGGACAAAATAAAATTTGTTAAATTATCTAAACATCATCCAAATACATTTGTATTACAACATATTAGGATATTAAGGACAGACAAAAGTCTGAAAGTGTATCAGGAAAAACTAGGACACACGATTTAACTGGAATCATGTGGGCATCTGAACAATATGTCCGCCATCACATTATCCGAACCACGGATAGCTCGCACCGTGAAATGGAAAGGCTGAAGAGCAATAGCATAACGAGTAGATCTCGAGCTCTTCAAATCCTTACTTTGCATAGCCGTAAGAGCTTTTTGGTCGGTTTCCATAAAGAAATGCGCGCCCAGAAGGAACCTTTGTAGCTTAAGAATGGACCAAACCATAGCCAACAATTCACGGTCTTAAACCGAGTAATTCCTTTCTGCCGCATTTAGCTTCCTAGAAATATACATTACAGGATGCAGAGTTCCTGAATATTCCTGCATTAGCGCCGCTCCAATCCCAGTGGAAGAGGCATCACTACGAAGAACAAAAGTCTTATCAATCGTTGGTAGTCTTAAGATAGGATGAGATGAGAACAAATTCTTAACCTGATCCAATGAAGATTGGCATTCCTGGGACCAACGCACCATATTAGGAGAACCTTTTTTCAATAACGATGAAAGTGGTGCCATAATGGAGGACAGATTCTCAATGAATCTTCCATAGAATTGTATCAATCCCAAGAGACTACGCACTTGCTTTTTTGTCTTCGGAACCGAGATATTTAATATCTTCGAAATGTTTTGGTCCTCTGTCTTCAACAGACCATGACCAACTCGATGACCTAGGAAGGAAATTTCACTAAACCCAACAAAAGCTTTAGAGGGTTTTGCAGTCAAACTATGCTCACGTAGAGTAGATAGCAATTCCTTTAGACCCAAATAGTGTTCTTCCCAAGTATCGCTGAAAAGACAGATGTCGTCTAAATATGCGATGGACATCTGCACGATCTGATAGAATTCGTCGCATCATGCGCACGAAAGTCGCTGGGGCGTTCATAAGCCCGAAAGGCATAAAATTCCATTGAAACAGACCCCTAGGTGTCGAAAAAGCAGTGAGAGGTTTGGCGTGTTCCGTCAGTGGGACTTGCCAATAACCTTTCGACAAGTCTAGTTTAGTAAAGAATTTAGCTTTAGAAAGTCTAATAAGTAGATCATCTAATAATGGCATAGGTTCAGCATCGAACTTCGTAACTTGATTTAATTTGCGATAATCAACGCAAAGACGTATGTTATTGTCTTTCTTTCGAACAATAACTATCGACGAAGAATAAGCTGAAGTGGATGGTTCAATTATTTGCAGTTGAATCATTTCATCCAATTCTTTCTCGACTTGTGCTTGAAAATGAATAGGTATTGGGTATGGTCTTACTCTGATCGGATTACGATCAGTAAGTATGATGTCATGTTCTATGACATCTGTGTGTCCAGGAATGTCGGTAAGGACATCCTGATATGATTGTATAGCGTAGAGGGATACTTGACGTTGCTCCTCAAAAAGACAAGTTTCGAAGAGATTGTAACGTCCCTCCACGATTCCGTTGAATTAAGTGGAATCGCAGGAAGAGGTAAGTAAGTTAACGTCAGAAAAAATAGTTTCCTCATCCTGTATAACGGACAGGGATTGAGATGTGACCATGTTGGACTGGAGAGTCGTCCGTCGCCTGGAAAATAGGCTGTAAATAGTCTGGACGTTCAATAAACTCTGTTAGCATATTTATATGGAAGGTTTTATGCCTTCCATCCACATCGACAATATAGTTGACATCAGAAATTTTCGAGACTATAGTGTATGGACCCTTCCAAGAAATGAGAAGTCTATTCTCTCTTGAGGGCAGTAAGACATATGCTTTGTCTCCAGGACAAAGTTGACGTATGCGTCTTTTCTTATTAGCAAATCGCCTAGCTTTTTCTTTCGCAAATTCGGAAGATGAAGTTGCTAACCTGCACGATTCGATAATCTTTTCTCTAAGAGCTATAACATATTCATATGACGATTGTGTATCATCGTCAATATTATCGGAAGTTATCAAATCGTGTAACAAGGACTGACATCGGACCGCGCGGTTGCGCGCCAAAGACAAGTTTCGAAAGGAGAAAAACCCTGTATGCTCGTTGTAGGGAACCTTCTCTATAGGCAAAGAGGACTGCAGGTAAAACCCTGTCCCAATCTTCAGGATGATCCTCCGTTATCTTGCCAAGTAAGTTCTTTTAGTGTCCCTGTTAAGACGTTGAGATTAAGACGTTCTAACCAATCCATTGGACATTGGATGAAAAATACTACGGAGAGACCTTTTTAAATGTCTAGCGTAGCCATTACCCATTGAGACCATACATAAACGTCCGAAATTAACTGAGTGCCGTGATCCGACATATTTTCTCCGGGGAAATCCCAGACGAGAAAATATGAGCCAAAGAGCATCAGCGATATCGACAGTTGATATGCTCTTCAGAGGAATAGCCTCTGGCCAACGCGTGCACATGTCCACGCAAGTGAGGATAAATTGGTGTCCTCTGGCTGACTTAATTTTGAACGGACCAATGATGTCTATAGCCATTTTCTGAAACGGCCGAATCGGAATATCTGCAGCCTGAATAGGAGCAGCATGTCTCGGACCTCTAGACTTGACCTCTTGACAAATTTTTCAAGATCGGCAATAAATTCGGATGTCTTTATTCACGAATGGCCAAAAGAATGACGCAAGGACTCTAGTTTTAGTTCTGGAAAAACCCATGTGTCCCACACACTGAGAATCGTGTGCATGCCGAAGAATTAAGGCTCTCATACACTTAGGCACAAGAATTTGCGAGTGCATAGACTTGTCCGAGTGTTGTACCATTCGTACCAATATACCATTCTTCATAGTAATATACGATTTGTGATTCGTATTTTGCTTGGGATCCCCTTTCTTTGCAAGAAGGAAGTATTTCTTCAAAGAAGGATCCTCTTCTTGACGTTTAACAAACGAGTCATGGGAAATCACCAAGTGCTCGTCTTGGCTATCAACTTCAATTACTATTTATCCGATGAAGTTGGGGGATTAGAGCTTGAGGCCTCTTTGCTTTGTCACCACTGCATTGACCGTTTGAAATGTTTTTTTTCTCTCTTCCCAACTAGAAATTTTGGTGTTGCGGGGTGCATTTTCCTTAACCCCCATGAATACGACCGATTATAAGATCCGCAATAGGAATTAGGAAGAAGACACCAGCATCCAAGGACATCCTCCTGTGAAGAAAGGGAGTGTCAATCCTAAAACCCATAGCCAGTAGGATAACTTTCCATCGTACCACCAAATGTAAACACCATTTGATTGTTTTTACCGAGTGGCACAGCAAGGATCATATCAGAGCACCCACTCTCTTCCCAAAGACCCCCCGACGGAAGTACAGATTCCCGCAATCGAAAAGTTTTACTGAAGGACATGAGCCTAACCTCTCATTAGACCATATAGTCCACCTATTATAGATCCCACGTAGGGGGGGTACATGGTTTACACCTCCGCGGAGTATCCACTCCATCCATGCTACCACAGTACGCATCCGTACTCTCGCAAGGAAAGCGTAGGGGTGCCCACAACTATAGGAGTAGATAAACAGTCGATGATGTTCGAACCCAAAGTTAAGCATTATGGGGGGCATTCAGTTGACTTGCTCCCCTCTACCACCTCCAAAATCGAAAGCAGCACATAACCCAGTGATATCCCTAGAGATATTACCACACACGTCAGACACATACTGAAGAAAAACAGGCTGCCATCAAACTCATATGTTTGTGCATAGTATTTATGCCTGTTGGAAATGGGTCATTATTTTATTTTTGTAAAAAACCTAGGTCCTGCCCTCGATTAACAATTACCTTCCCCTGGTTAATTATAATTCCGACTAATCCATTTATCCCCTGACAATAATTGTTTATCATATTAGCCCCCTATATTGTAATCATCATTTGTCTCTCCGGTTATGACATCCCGGTTATCTAAATTCACCATCTTCATAAATCCTTAATCCGTACTCGAGAATGGTAATCTCGAAAGCTTCGGAATGGTTTTTATTATATTACGATAACCCCTATGTCGGAAAGTCTATTCCAAACATAAGATTACCTATTAAAATTACGAGAAACTATACCACTTTGTCCCCTACACCTCCAATTCCCACGAAGACAAGAACCATCATGTGTTGGATTTACTCACCCGCTTCTGATGTAATTCTGATTACTGTTTTCCCCCTCCCTATTCCAGTATTTGTTGAGCACCCTGGGAAATTTATTTATTAGAAAAATTTGGCCAAAGGTGTTGGCCGTGCAAGCAGCTCTGGCAAGACCCTACACCTTTTCACCTTTAGAATTAAGCTAACTGGTAGCCATGGGGAAAATCGCGGTGTGCCATACTGACAACAGTATTCCCATCCCTACGCAAAATCCCTTAAGAAAAAAGTCTTTTTTCAAGGCGTGTCGCATCCCACCCGTCATGAAGGAAATGCAAGACAAAAACGAAATCCATTACACCAGATGGACGAAAAACCTTATCCCTTAGAGCAAATGCATAATAATGTCCCATTATACCTTCATTATGTTTATCGCCCCCTCCCCCCCCCAGTCCTGAGACAACTCCAAACCCATCCTGGTATAAAGTACGACGTTATTTTTTGTAACAACTAATGCAGAGAAATCTACTCCATATTTCTGGTTAACAATTGTCCCTAGAAAAGAAACGAAGAACGATATAGTCCTTCATCCCCATTTTAGGTTGGTAAATTTTTTAGCAATGCTGCGGTCTGAAACAACATCATAATTAGTCCTGTCCCAATGTTCCGCATCTGTGGTCATAAAGAGTATGGATCACTTGTGTCCACCTAGTAACAAAATTATTAACAACAGTATGTATCAAGATACATAATTTTCCTTTTTTATTTTACAAGCGGAATCGTATCGCCCATCCCCCAATCTCCACATCTATCTACGCAGATAGTCTGCTTAAACTTGGTTTACCATCCTTTAAAGGATTGAAATAGGTCAAATATGACTAAACCTATTAACCACCACTCCTTTGTCGTATCGAAGTACGACCTTGCCTGAGCACCCGAAAATCTGCTATTTCAGCATATTCTCTAACTCCATAAGTATTGCGAGTCTATTCATCAAGTCTCCCATCTATAGCTTTTTATTGTCTTTCCTCATGTTTCCATTTTTCATAATTTCAGCCTCAGCTTGAACGCTATTCATCTAACCTCTGCAAACAGCTTGAGTTTTTCACAGCCGTCGAGCAGCAGCATGAAGAATGGTATTTCCTACTCACTCATGCAGCAGCTTGAGACTTGTGAATTTTTTTCTCAGCTCCACAGGCAGCAGCTTAATCTTATCCTCTCGACCTCCACCTGGTCAGCCGCAGCTTTGACAGCGTGAATAATATAAAAAAGCTTTTTTCAAACCCTCTGTGCACTAAAGCAGCTAGATGCTTGAACATTTTTTTCTTCCTCAAGCAGCAATAACACACCACTTGCAAAGTCCTCAATCTCTAATTGTCACCTCCATTTCATCTGAAATTTTCAAAACATCAGCCTGAGCTCCTCCTTCGGCAATCCTTAAACACACGCAGCATCGCTTGTATCTTTTCACAAATGCCTCAGTCATAGCTAGCTTATCTCCTAAAATACCTTTTCTCTTCACATTCACGCGCTACAATCTTCTATTCCATCTCAGCATCTACATTGCTTTCTTTAGTGAGTTCAGTGTGTGCAATAGCTGCATCATAACCTTTGTTCACAGCTTTCTTCTTATCAATTTTTAAACAAGATTCACATCGTTTTTTGTATTTCTTTTCTTCCAGACTTTAATGCCCTGCAGTCCAGCGACATAGTGCCATATGACATTATACTTCTTCCAACTCTTTACCAGGCACTACCGAATAGTCATGAATCCCTTGCTGGCTTAGAAGCAAATCCAATGTTAGGACATATACATTCTGTATCAACAGTGAGATCATCCCCCAAACCCTGATACACCAAACTCTCCTGTCCAACCCATTTAATCCCCTTACATCCCATCACTTCAATGGGAGACAAGTACCTGAAATGCTAGTACCTTGATAAACACTCACAACTTACACTTATATTTCACTCTCCTGAATACATACCCTCCCCCCACCCAATCTACCACTTCATATGGGTCCTCTTGTTTTACCATAATTACACCAAAAAATCACATGATGAACTCTGCTACCCCAAAATAATTCCTTTATAAATATCCCACTCACTATGGGCACAAGTCCCATTTATTTTTTTACCCAAAGTACACTTGACATATCCTATTTCACCTTTTTTTTTGTTCACTTCAATCTTTGTGGATAACAAGTCCCTTTTTATCAAAAGACACTTTTACGAAATATCTACCCCCAGACTACATACATATTTTATTAAGCAGACTCTATGATACACCCATTACCACCACCTTATCAATAACAATAATACATACATGACTCAAGTATATGTTATCCCCGACTTGTGTATGAACCAATAATGTTACCCAACAATCCATAAATACAAAAACAAAGATACAGAACAATGCCCTACCGAAAACGTTCGCGGCAAGAGTCAACATAAACCCAAGTATCATGCAAATAAGTAAAGAAAAATGTTACATTACACCACAACTGTGTAATGATGTAACCGCGACCAAATAGCCACAAGTACAAACAGGGCAAACGCTGTGTATATTAAACAGAAAAGGTAGTAAAGTGAAATAAAAACGGAAGGAAAGAGAAAGAACAATACAAACAAAATTAGAGTTCGAAAATCAAAGAACAGAAAAAATAACGAAAAAACAACACTAACTGATGTCGTCACAGCTAAAAAAAAAATAAAGGCCCAACAAAAGTCGCTAAGCAAATTACAATTAAGAAAATTGCAGATCCCAACAGCATCGCTTTACAGTAACCCCTCGATTAAGTGGCATTATTTACCGTAAAGCCCACCAACCGAAAACCCGCAAAAAGAACACAAGAATAATACAAAAAAATGTACAATTAACATAAAATAGCAATCATTTCAATGTGGTTGGCAAACAAGTTCATCTCATCGTTGAAACTAAAGTAAATTACAATGCTCCTATGCGAACAGCAGAAACAAAATGTCAAAGCGCGCACTGAAGTCCAATCCACTTAACTCATAAAGTGGTATTCATCAACAAAAGTTTTACTAATTGCCTCTACTCTATGACTCTATGCACTAGAATGATTATACAAAAATTTTTTCCACTTTCTGTTTACAAACACTTGACCACGAACAAAATACTAGAATGCTCGGGCGGAGAAAAGTCCCTGTTATGTTGCACTGAAACGTGATATACGATCAAACCAGCGGTACCGTTTACAAAATGTGGACTCTGACTTTCAGTTTGTGGTCCACGATAGCACATGCCTAGATGTTTATAACTTCCAGTATACTTAGTCCTTTGTAGTTCTTTATTGTATCAGCAAATATAACATAAATTCTATGCTGTTTTAACTGGGTCACACAGTCGATGAACCAATTTTCTGTCCTGTTGTCATGCCAAAACTTGCAAGAGTAGAATTAGCGAAATGTAGAGTGTTACATCTGTCCCAGTGTGTAGCTTAGCCCACAGAACAGACAAATGTCCTGTCCCTATGTCCTAACTCTACGCAAATAGCCCCAAGTAAATTGATCATAAATTTCTGGAGACCACATTCACAGCTGTCATCAATAATGTTAATTGCTCGCAATCTGTCCACACAAGAACACATGTAACAGACAGCAGACCCACTGAAACAGGTCCAGCCAAAAATGTATCTACACTGTTACTGTTTTCCTGTTTGTTGCAGGTGTGATCACCATAGGCCCAAGACAGATATACACATGTGTTGTTCAGGTGTGTCATATGCGAGCGTATGATTGAACTGAGTGTGTGTGCGAATGAAGGCGCGAATGTTGTTTTAGGCTCGTATGTAGTAGACCCTGCAACCCATACACACTACATAGCGTAATGTCACACAGGAGATAGCTTGGACCACTGCAGGCACGTTTCAAAACACATTTATTGACACGGAGAACACTCATGGTACTCAACCGGTAACTCAGTGTAAACAAGGTCCACACGCTGACCGTAATCGATAAAGGTATACATATAGGCCATTCAGCACACAGCATGGTCATACACACACTTTGACAATATTCGATAGCATCGGTCCACATATACAAATGTTCTTAAATAAGGACAGTTCAGTCGGCGTCGCCCTGGGGATTACTGTACTAAACCGGTAGATACCTGTAATCACTTTGACACAATGGCGGTGCAACTTGGCATTCCCCGCCAATTGGTGCACATTAATCAGGCTGTAGTATAATAGCCGAAAACTACAGGCCCCCTCGTCTGACACGTCGGACTGTGTACTTCTGAATACAAGCATGTGTTACCATTCAACGCGCTGCAGTACTTGCTTTAATGTGACAGTGACACACATAACATACATGCCGCCAATCTAGCGGCTCCCACAATATTATCATCAGTCCACATGGATTTCTGGATGGATATGAAACTAATAGTCTTGGACTGGCTACTTGAGCAAAAAAATATAAGTTCTGAATCAGGAGACCGGTGAGCTGCAGTTCACAGACTAGACAATCTTCCTAACATATGTTCTGCTCACCGGCAACGCCTAGTACAATGTGAAAACACAGGTCCCGGTACATTACCTGTCACACCGAGTCCAAGAACTTATAACAAAGGAACTTGTGGCTGTCATTTCCCACGCACAGAGATACCACTGGGGAAATCACTGCCCGTTCAGTCCCACTTCTAATGATTCTCCCCGAAAAACACAATGGACTCTCGTCTCCTTCGAAACCAAGGACACTCCCACCACCCCCATTCTTGCCGGAAGTACCCTAACTCATACTCCCGCTTAAAAAAAACCTGCCTCCCGTCCCAAGGGCTAACGCCCGAACTGTCACCTACTTGCACCCTAAGGTCACAAACACAATGACAACTGCAATAAACAAGGACAGACAAACCCACCCATAATCACACCTGACAATCGCAGGTAAAGACACAACAAATTCATTCTTATTGATCAAAAACATAAACAACATACCTTGACAGAATGCACTCCGTCTCAAATTACACAACAATACACTTCCACACTTCCTGCGAGCAAATGAGATGTTGGATTTTTCTTCCGTGCACCTATTAACACCTGACAACGCACCCCACCGAGGACACATGAGGTCTCAATCAAGGTTTTGGGGAGGAGGGAGAGTCTTTTCAACTTGTTTTT